>VMDR010035360.1:0-10786 GCA_007922815.1 Macrotus californicus | reverse complement strand
TAATGGATATTTAACACAGCATTATTTATTATAGTGAAAAGTCGTAATAAACTTTAAGTCCATTGTCAAAGGGAACAATAAGATAGGTGTCCTTCTGAATATTTTACAGACACCGAAAATGAAGTTTTAAATAGTTTTAGTGTTATGGAAATTGTATAACATGAAAAGGGAAAATAGAATGTTTCATAAATGAAGCACATTAAGGCCTTTCCAATACACACATCTAAAATAGGCCAAAATATTAACAGTGGATGGCAGGATTATATATTAGTGTTTTTTATTTGTTTCCTTTTACTTTTTAGTATGTGCCAGATATTCTGTAATGAGTATGCATTGTATACTTAGGAAAATATCCATTATTAATTTGAATCAATTATGTTGAAATTTGGAAAATTCTAAATTTCTATCCATTTACAAAATGTATTTTTTAAAAAAGTGATGTTTATTTAGCATCTACTCTGTGCCCAGCACAGTTCCAGATGCTGTGACCAACACATAAGAAGAATAAGAATTGGGCCTCACTTTTTAGGAGTCTTTTTTCCCCTGATATTGACAGAACTAACAGAAAAAAATCAGCACATGATACAAGACAGTGTGTGATTAAATATAAAAGACGATGTGCTTTGAGCCTTCAGGAGAGCTGGGGTGATCTGGAGAAGACAGTAATGTAATAGGGCCCTCATGGATGGAAGTAGAACTTTCTAGAGCTACATGAGTCACACAAAGAGACAGAAAGAAGCACAAAATAAATGTGGGAATGGAGATGGGGTTGTCCTGCTCCTCTTTCGCTTTGTGTTTCTAGCAAACCTTGCATTTACATGCTTCATTTATACACATGTCCCCAAAATTAGTGATGTTCAGATTTTTCAGTGGTCAAGACCTTTCTCTTCCCTCCTTGGTGAGTGTGCAGTAGACCCTTATCTGTAAAAGAAATAGTCTAGCACTTCGACACTCCAAATTTGGTCCACCAACTGGCTGATTCATCATTATCTGGAAGCATGTCCATGATACAGAATTGCAGACCCCACTCCAGATCACAGAATCAAAGCCTGCATTTTATCGAGATTCAGGTGCATATTAAAGCTTGAGAAACGCTGATAGAGCATGCAGTACTGTCAGAGACAGCTTGCATCCTGAGTCAAAGGGGCAGCTGCCAGTGTGGTTTAACAGCTAAGGGACTAACAAGGTCCGCCCCAAACAATGTTTTCTGCCATTATCCTTTCCTGCATATACCATGGTTTGAACTCAGTGTTCATGGGCATGGTGCATGTGCTGGGAGGATTACATACTAGCCAACACTTGAGCAGAAATCGCTTACCTGGTCAATCACAGCAAATACCTGCTTTGTACAGTGCGGCATGGTTAATGGATAAGACCCAGAGAAAGTTACTGTCCAAGTTCTGATAAAGCACAGAACAGAGGATGCAGATGATAATGGACACTGAGTACAGACAACTTTGAACGAGGAAGCAAAGTGCTTTGAGAGCTGCTCCGTCTATTTCACAATTATGTCTGTGTCAAATTACAGCTCAGCTTCCTCCTTCTTTATTTGAAGAATTCTGCTCTGCCAGAATGGAATTGTGTTTGTTACCAGCTGAACCCTGTTTCTAAATCTTTTTGGCTATGAATTCAAAGTGAGAGGTAAGATCTAGTGCTGTTGTTACCGGCCTAAGGAAGGGCAGGTGGACAAAACCAAAAGCTCCATTCCGTTGTGAAATAGTGATTACCTGGTTTCCATCAAATGCAGTTTTCTTCTGAGTTCTAACTGGGCAGTTGGTCTGAGTCACAGTGAAACCTCTGAGGTTTTGTGAAGGAGGGTCACAGTTGTTCATCTAAGATCCAACATTTCTGGTTCCCTTTTTGGTTTTTAGAAATGAAGTTTGGTTTTCTGAGGGTAAGAAGAATCTTCTTTAGGGTCCATTGGGTCGTGACAGAAGCAGACTGGGATAAGTCAAAACGAGTAATAAAACCAACTCAAAGGTCACGTCTTGGGAATTTTCTTTAAAGGTGTGTAAAGTTAAGACTCTGATGTGAGTGATAAAAGGCAGAAATGTTCAGGACATTCAAAATGCCAGAGGAAGAGCCTTTGTGATAATGGCTGCTAGGCTAAATTTTCAGAGGGGGTTAGACCCTACATTTCCTCCTGCTTTGCTTTCTGCTTAAAGTGCAAAAGCTTAAGATTTCCCCCAATCAACTGGATCAATGACCAACTACCCTCTAGAGCAGGGGTCCCCAACCTGTGGGCCATGGAGTGGTTCTGGACCAGGCCTGTTAGGAATCCGGCCCCACAGAGGGAGATGAGCTTGAATGTAATGTGCTTGAATCATCCCGAAACCACCCCCGATCCTGGTCTGTGGAAAAAATGTCTTCCATGAAACCAGTCCCTGGTACCAAAAAGCTTGGGGACCACTGCTCTAGAGAAATCTATTACAGGCTATGAGACAGAAATGCTTGTGTAAGGTAGGTGTGTGTTAGCCTTGCTAGATTATGTCCTGTGTTGTCATCCTCAGGTGTTATTTTCTTCTTGTTTATTTTCTTTATCATCTAAAGATATCACTAGGATATATCCAGCCATTTTAAAATCAGCAGGTGACGACCACTAGGTGTAGGAACTTGCCATAGAAATGAGGCTGTGGCAGGGGCTGAGAGCGCTAGAGACAGGAGGTGGTCACCTCAGAGCCTGCCGCACCCACCACATGCACCTTGACTTCAGAGCTGACTTTCAAAGCTTTGTCAATAACTTAACAAGGGCACATGGAATAATCTCTTTGCTGTAGGAACTCAGGCCTGGTGTCAGGTTCGCAGAAGGATACTTGTGTTGATGAAATGAATCATTTTCCACAGGGACATTTTCGCCTCTATAGTCTCAAATTTAATACATGTTTTTTGTCCCCTGGTGTGTTTCCATGTTACATTACAGAGGTCTCAAGTGATCAGTTAAGTTGTGGAGACTCACGGATGAAAATGTGTCAACATATCTGCTAAAACAAATGTATGATCCATACATTTTGATGACATATTGAAGTGGAAGAGTATTTCACAGTGAAAGCCATTCATATATAGATTTAAAAAAGTCATTTGAAAAAAAAGTAGTGAAACATAAAATGTAATTTTATTTTGATGAGGATAATTCTTGAGAGACACTTTATATAGAATAAGTTAATGATTTTGCAATGCATGGTTAAAATGTAAAACTGGTGGTGGTGGATTTAAGCAACTAGTGGATGGCCTAGATAGTCTATGTCTAAGATCCCTTCTTACCCTGACATTCTAATGCAAATGTTGCTGAATATTTTAAGCTAGAGTGTGGTAGCTCATTCAGCATCCTTGGTGGTTTACCAGCAGGAAAAGTACACTGCTGCATTTTCATGGGAGCTTTAAAAGCTGTTTTAAGAATCAGTCAATCAGTAAATATTTACTGGGTATCTACTATGTGCAAGACACTGTGACAGGAACTTTATAAGACGGAAAGGACAAGGTTCGTTTCCTCAGGAAGTTTATAACATTATACTTTTCCAAATTTCTGAGATCTACTTATGACCTCTGTCCCAGGAAATTTTGTCCTAAGAAATTCCTCAGAGTTAGAAGGTAACTTTCCCGGTAATTCTGAGAGCTCTTTCTCTCTAGGCAGGAATACACAGATAGTAGGCCAGATGCTGTTAATAAAAGCAAAACACCCAGATGTATTCTAAGCAAGGCAATATAGAAATGTCTACTTTACAAAATAATTTACACCATTTAATCAGGATATGAAGAAAGTGGGTCTGCAAATAATTCTATAATGACATGAAGAATAAAAGTCTTCGTTACTAGTAGCACATATTGCTAGAATCACTCATATTGTACTATTAAAGAAAACTAGCCATTGAGCATTTCCCTTAATTGACTAGGACAGTGTTTCCCAAGTCCTGCAGTTGATGAGTTGGTGCTGGGGACTGGCAAGTCCTACTCCTTTTGGTCTGGATGCTCAGTCACAGAGTGGCAGTCCTTCCCCACCTGCCTTCCCAAGCCTTGTTCCCTGACTGCTCATTCTGGGTAACTAGCTTCTCTCCCCTTAAACTTGTCCTTGAATGTGTTCCTTTGACTGAGCTGTGTCTACCTGGTAAAGAACATAAAAATATTAAAACAAAAGTAGGTACTAGTGTCTACTATTCCTGAAATATATTCTGAAATGAAGGTTAGGCTAGGCCAAGAAAAAATTAGGATAGAGTTTAGAGAGTAGATACCATAAAGGGAGGGAGACATGCAATCTTATGATATTAAAATAGTGCAGCAAGGAGAAAGATTAATTGAAGGAAAGAAGGAGTCAGAGAAAGAGACTGAGTGACAAGTGACACGTCAGGAGACAGAACAGAAAGGTGGGAGAGAAGACAAAATGGAAAAGGTAGCTGTAAAGACTAGTGATGGTTAGAGATAGCTTAGTATGTATGAACTGGTAGAAAGATGGGAATGAAAAAATAGAAAGCTAAATACAGAATGGTCGAGAGAGAAATAAAAGAAGGAAGATAAGAAAGGAAATGATAAGGATAACAAAAAGGTAGTGGGAGAGAACATTAACTAGGAGAAAAACTGACAAAGACCAACACAAGAAAAATGTACAATCATCAGGATTATATAGATCTCCATACATAAAATGGAAAGTTCGTCTGCTTTTCTGTCTTGCAAAATCAGAGAATTTTGTAAGTACAGAACTTTGAGAGAAAAAGGAAGAATCAGCAAGCAAAGGGAAACTAACCTGACCAGTGGCTTCCATGTTTCAAGGTGGTGGCGGTCATAGTCTTCCTGCCTTTTCTCAAAGGTCTATGCTAATAGTGACAGCCCTTGATGCAGTGACACCCAGAGACCCAACCACATCATACGACCTGGGCCACTACTCCTATTGCTGGAATGGGGAAAAACTTAAGAATCACCAAGAGGGTCAGATACTTAATCAAGTCTTGGGGGGAAGTTTGAGAACCACTGTGGGATATCAGGCATTTTTCTTCTCCAAAGAATACTTGGTTGATATAATCCCTAGGCCTGAAGAAGTAAGCAGTCTTGCACCTGGTCCTGTGGATTGGTCCCTATTTGAAGGGAATCAAATGGAGTGTGTTCATCTGCATTAAGTGGGTCTACATTTATACTCTGAAACTGAGTCCCAGTAGCTAATCCAGTCAATGAGTTAGGAATTTCAGTAGGCATTAACGAATCCCCATTGAATGGGCTTTGCCTTCCAATGCTAGATGGAGTTCCGGGGCTGGAGGAGTGATACTTGGCTAATTTGGAGCCAAAGCATGGTAACTGTAGGACGCTAGATGGTCTTTGTTGTTGCCTTTCACCCTCATTTCCTAGCATTTCACTTTGGATGTCTTCTGGCTTGGGGCCTTCATCAGGTGTCCCGATAACAAGCTGTTCAGGAGTAAGGTCAACAGTCCTTTCTTTGAGCTGGTTGCCTTCAAATATTTGTTCCAAAATATTGTTTCCATCTCCTCCAGGGTCATTTTTGAGACAAGGTGTGTTCTTTGATTGAAGGGAACTGGCTTCAGAAAAGGGCATAATTTCCCTTTGGTCCACTTGATTCTTTATAGAACATGGCATGTTCCTCCTCAGAGTGGACACATCATCTCTAAAAGGACTTGGATTTTGACTTTCTACAGGCTGTATTTTTTCTGAGCTGTTTCTTTGGGTAGGTAGGATGCTTGTTGGGGAGACAGTATGTCTTGCATGACTATCTTTTGTATACAGAGGGCTGGTTTCTTGGTTCTCCCCTGACACCAGACCAAAGGATGGAGTGTAGTCTTGTAGAGCAAGTGGATTGTCTTTGTGTCCAATGGAGCCGCCAGCACAGCAAGGGCTTCTCTGGCTAGGGTGAAAGAAATGTGCTTCTTTATGACCTATTGAGTAACTTGGAGGCAGTAAGTCCTGGAAAGCCAAATGTTCGCTGTTTGGTGAATTTAATCTAGTAATCTGCAGGCCATAATTCAAGTTCTCACCTTCATGCCATGTTGGATTTCTCTGAAGCCCAGCTGGGGAGTTGGGATAAGGCTGGTTCCCTTTCTGGTGTGGTGGACTAGCAGGGGCTTTGTGTAAACTTCTTGGCCAGTCCCAGAAATTTCTGTTAAAATATGGTCTTCTTTCTCTCTGCCCTTGGGCTTCTATCCTGTGGTTCCAGGAGTTCCAAGGAGGAAACAGAGTGCCTTCTTCTTGTCCAACAGCTCTATTAGGATAATAGCCCCTGCTCTCCACAGGTGGTAGTACAGTGGGAACTGCATTATCTGATGGAAAATTCTCATCTGGGTTCCAGGGGTAATATTCACCATAAGGAAAATCCTCCCTGGGTTTTGCTGGATTATCTAAGGAATAGGGAAGGTATTCCTTTGGTTGATTTGAGGTATACTGCTCACCTTTGTAGTGCCTAACTGTGGTGCCTTCTTTAAAGCTCGACTCCTCCACACGCCATTTATTTTGTTCCGGAAAAAGTTCATCTCCAGTTGGATCAATAGGGTCCTCTTCATTATAAGGGACTGTTTCTTTTGGGTCTGGAGTATTCATGGGGTACAGTGGATCTTCTGGTGGTCCCATAGTATTGGGAGAATCATCTCTCTCATCCCATGTACTGCTTCTAATGTGTGGTGAGTTCTCCCTGGGATCAAAAGGGTTATAGTCAGGGTAACGCACATCTACTCTAGAGCCACGGGAAGGATGAGGCAAATATTCTTCCTGCTTGCCTGGATCTTCCTTAAAAGGTGGAGAGATTTCTTGGTGGTTCCAAGTATTTCTTCCACCAGGATATTGTTCTCTTGCAGGGGAAGGGATTTCCTCAGGATATGCAGGCTGATATGTACTGTGCTTTAATTCTGGCTGATTAGTTTCTGATTCATATGGGATCCTTCTTGGTTCTAAAATAATCCCTTTGGGCAAATTCTGGGTTTGGGTTTGTCCAGCAGAATTTGGGGCTCTTCTGGAATCTCCTCTGGGGTAATAAGAGTTTTCACGTTGATCAATGGAATTAAAGTTTGGGACCAGCACATTACCCTCAGGGTGAGGCAGTTTATAGTTTGATTTATTAACTCCATAATCTTGAGAGTTTCTCCAGGAGCCAGCTGGATCCCTTGTAGGAATGACTATTCTTTCTTTTTGACCTAACGGCTTCTCCCTTGGATTTTGAATTTTTTCATTGCGGCCAAGAGCAGTACTATGTTTGGGACCCAAAGGGGCAACACTGGTTCCCATAGGGTGTTTACTTGGCCCCTGAGGTTTCCTTCTGAAATTTGGTGGATCTCCTGCAAGATTGGGAGAACTGCCTCTTGCAGCGGAAGCATAAGGTTTGCGATAGGTTGGGTTTCCTGGACGAACTGCTTTGCTTTCCAGAGCGTAGGAGTTCCACCGAGGGCCTCTTTGGACTTGATTTCGGTAAAAAGGACCATGCTGTCTGTGCCCCATGACGGTACCAGGGGGACGCCATTGTCTTCCCGCAGGAAAACTTTGAACGTTAGGATTTGGGTAATTTTCGCGAATATTCGGCTGACTTGGTCTCCAGGGGATTTGACTTCTTGGTGACCCCTGGCCTGAAACATTAACTGCTGGGGCTGGGATGACCCCGTTTTGAGCTGTAGGGTTGCCCACAGTGTTTGGTCCCTGGCCACTGTTTCCTGTAGGGCTGGTGTCATTTCCACCCGGACGCCCGCCGGGATTGGCTGTGTTTGCTTGGGTAGAATTAGTCTCAGGAACTGTTGAATTCGACGAGGGTTCAGTGGCTGGACTCTCGGTTTTAGGAGGGTCTTCTTCTTTGGGTTTTTCAAAATCTTGTTCAAACATTTCTTCTGAGTAATACGGAGGACGACCCCCAAATCCCTGATATCCAAAATATCCAAAGTAAGGGTTCTGTAGGGAAGAAGATGGACATTGTTAATTACTTTTTGTTTTCCACCATGGTGTGCTGGGAATTTTTTAATGTGATAGGGAATCTTATCAGCCATGTGCTTCTTTGAACTCTAATGACTTATGCTTTCTTTCTTGAAATTGAATTTCTCCTTGGGTTCCATGACCCCACTCCCTTCCGGTTTTCTCTTCTGGTACTTATACTTTCTGACCATTACTTCTCAGCTTTCTCTTCCTAGGCCTGGATTCTGAACCTAATTGTTTTTTTAAAGGTTTCCATCTTCTGTCCTCCTCATTCTTCTCATTTTACACATCTGCTGTGCCACAAACACTACAATGACTTGATGACACAGTGCCGGACTATATTGACAGCACATCACTCTGTGACGTGCATTTAGCTCTTCTCCTTGTGTGATGTAGTAAAAAAGTCACGGGATGGGGGTCAGAAGACTTGGGTTCTGGGAAAAGTTTATATACTCAGTAGGTGATATTAATTAGTAATTTATTTTCTCTGGGATTTAATAATATTTGCACAATGAGGGAGTTAGATGATTACTTAATTCCCTTGTGGGGATAACATTCTAAGATGCTCTTACTTCCTTTCCTGTTTACTAGTGGCTCCATCACTGTCTAGGGTCCAGCATCCACCTGGAGCATAGGTTATTGGGTTAGCCCTCTTTGAGAGAGAGGGAGAGAGAGGCAGGGAGAGGGAGAGAGAGAGACAGGGAGGGAAAAAGGGGAAGATTTCAATACATGTAGAGGAGAGATGATGTATCACATTTATTGCTTTTTAGGTTACTGGCTTGGTCTGTTTCACTTTTCCCTGTTATGTCATGGACACTTGAACTATAGTTTCATGTGTCAGATTTTAACTTTCTCATTAGGTAGGGATGACAAAAAGCAGAGACTAAAAGGTTATAATTCCTAAGGGAGAATGTAACTGTACTTATACTTACTCCCCCTTCTTCATTGCTGACTGGTGGACGTCCGTAACCTGGTGGTACCCTCTGAAAGGCAAAAACACAGTGAACATAAGAGAGAAAACCACTTTCTATGCTGCTACTTGCTTGTTAGACTTCAGGGGTCTTAAAATAGTTTATATCAGTGATTGGGTGTCAGCACCATTAGCTTTTAGCATCTGAGTCATTAGCTTTCACAATCCAGCTGTTAATAACTATAATTATAACCTGTCAGTGAATACTGGTGAGTACAAAGGCTTCAGAAGGATGGTAGGTCATCCCACTCAAAATATCATGTCCTTGCAGTCACTGGCCCCACCACCTCAACATACACACACGTGGAGTTTGAGTGCCATCAGGGTCCAAACATCCATGTTAGAACATATAATCATGGAGAGCAAATAACGATGCTATTTTTAGAATGTCTACTTCACACTGAAGGTGACAAATGGACAATCTTTCCTGGATTATTACTATAATATTTTTATTTGATCAAGGTTTGTTTATCTAATCAAATTTGAAGGCTGAGTTCCTACTCAGAGGAGGGTTTAGAAAAGCAGCTCAACTCCTGCAGACCTTGAAGAAATTCTGTGTAGATGAGACTGATAGCTACTTCAGCATGAGAATCACACTCATCTACTTTTTAAATAGTCACCTGGTACTGCCTCAGCTTCCTTAGTTCAGTAGGGCCAGTAAAAGTGACTCATTTAAGAAAAAAAACTAAGAAACTCTTACTGGAATGAATTGTTCCTTGTTAATAAGAAGCCTTTGTGGTCATAAGAGTCGTAGACAAGAAAAACCGTGCTGCAGCTGCTGCAGCTGAATGAAGTCGTGAAATATTTCTTTTTCTTCTTTTTTTGTTAATTTAACAGCAACTGGCCTTTACTATTTCTTTAGTTCAAATAGTTTATTTTGCAATTCATATTTTAATACCTATGATGCAATTTCAATATTATATTTTATTTTAATGACTTTAAACTTTAAAGGATTCTTGTAAATATTATTTTATATGATTTTTTTTATGATGAAGTATCTGTGGCTAGAAATGCAGGATGATGGAAAGATGTTTGTCTAATTACCTTATGATTTTCAAACTCCATTTTGTTCCAATTTCCCCATTACATTAAGATTAGGATGACCTTTGTGTTTTCTAACCTCTTGTGGAAGCAGGGAATGGTAATGAAGTAGCACAACCTTTAAAATTAATTCATTAACTGAGTTATTAGTGATTGTTTGGTGATTTAAGCTGTGTTCATGTCACCAAAATGAATAAAAAATTCACTTAAAATTCTTTTTTTTCCTACATGATTACTGATGTGATGATTTTGTTCCATATTCTCGACTGATGGCACATAGCAGTCCATTTAGCAGTGTAAACTCAGATTAGTTTGAGATGTAACATGCTAATATTATTTTTCACTTGCAACATAAAGGAAAGAACTCACATGTGGAACCTGCCACGGAGGCTGTTGATAGGGAAACATCCCATTGCCGAATGGTGGGAATGGCTGGAGAGAAAGACAGAATCAGTGACGTGGAAGTGAGAAGAAATGAAAAATAAACAAACCTACTACATACAATTATTTGAAACTTGGGAGTCTATGTCTTATATTAAACTGTGATTTTTAATTTTAGGGCAGAGATGATAGTAACAACAAATAGTATAACTATTATTGAACACATATTCTAGGTTTTGTGCTGAGCACTTTATAATGGAAAGCTTATTTAATCCTCACATAACCAAGGGAAATATGTGCCACTATTATTCCTATTTCGCTTAAGATTTGAGGTTCATTATGTTCCAGTTAAAGGTGAGATCATGTGGTATTTCTCCCTCACCACCTGGCTTATTTCACTTAGCATAATGCTCTCTAGTTCCATCCATGCTGTTGCAAAGGGTAGGATCTCCTTCTTTCTCTCTGCTGCGTAGAATTCCATTGTGTAAATGTACCACAGTTTTTTGATCC
>VMDR010035359.1:0-10787 GCA_007922815.1 Macrotus californicus | reverse complement strand
TTCATTTTTTTTGACAGATGAGACTTGACAGCCTCATCTAGCTGTTTCCTTGCCTTGCTCATCAAAATGAGGAAGCAGAGAAGCAAGAAAACGGTTTATTTAAACAGCAAAATTCTATTTTAAATATTTATTTCAGAGGTACCTCTCACTTTAGCATCTGGGTACACATACAAATGTCAGGATTAAAAAGAAGATGAGCTTTTCTCTCTTGGGAGTCATATCAGATTTAAGAGATCATTTTAAAAGACCAGGAAACACCAATACTTTCAAAGATACCATTCAGACCTTTTTTTAAGTAGATATAATCACAGATGTTTAAAGCTGAGATCTACATACTATGTATAGTCATTTTATTCAGGTAAGAAAAACCTAAAACACGTATTCAATGTCAGGTGATAATCATAAAGACCTTCACATACATAATTTAATTTAATCCTTACCATAAACTTGTGTAAGTTCATAATAAGCATTTCAACAGATTTAAAAGCATGAGGCACAGAGAAGTCAAGTGAACTTATCAAGTTCTTATCTGACAAGCGGAAGAACTCAAGGTTTTCCAGCTCTGAGTCCATCCTTGTCTGTCTGTCCCTCTCTCTCCCTCTCTCTCCCGGTGAACTACAAGGCTCCAGAGTCTTAGTGACTTTCCCTTGGTTTCCCTGCTCATATCGTTCAACCTTGGCTTGCAAAATGCTAAAGAAGCAACATCACACAGTGGGGGAAAGTTGAATTTTTTCAGACAGACATATTTTTCAAGACGGCTTTAATAAGTCTGTGTTAAAACAATGACTTAGTCTCTCGTAGCCATTGTTTCCTTATCTAATTTTAAAAAGATAGTAACATGGGAGGTGGGATCGAGGGTGGGAGGTGGGGATGGCTGGGGCAGAAAAAAAACAAGAAAAAAAAGATAGTTACGCTTTATTATTGATACCATTTTGGCAGGTTTGAGGTGGTATCTCAATGTGGTTTTAATTTGCATCACTCTAATGGCTAGTGATGCTGAGCATCTTTTCATATGTCTCTGGGCCCTCTGTATGTCCTCCTTGGAGAAGTGTCTGTTCAGATCTTTTGCCCATTTTTAATTGGATTGTTAGATATCACCTCACACCTGCCAAAATGGCCATCATAAACACATCAACACACAAGTGCTGGAGAGGATGCGGAGAAAAGAGAACCCTAGTGCACTGTTGGTGGGAATGCAGACTGGTGCAGCCACTGTGGGAAACAGTATGGAATTTTCTGAAAAAATTAAAAATGAAACCACCTTTTGACCTGGCAATTCCACTGCTGGGAATATACCTAAGAATCCTGAAACACCAATCCAAAAGAATATATGAGCCCCTATGTCCACAGAAAAGAGCTATTTACAATAGCCAAGGTTTGGAAACATCATAGGTGCCCCTCAGTAGATGAGTGGATAAAAAAACGGTCATACATTTGCATAATGGAATACTACCCAACAGTGAAAAAGAGGGAATTCTTACATTTTGTAACAGCATGGATGGAACTGGAGACTATTATGCTAAGCAAAATAAGCCAGTCTTTTAAAGACAAATACCATATTACCTCACTTGTTAGTGGAATCTAATAAACAAAATAAAGTAACAAGCAAAATAGAACCAAAAGCATAGACACATGGAGCAGACTAACAGCTGTAAGAGGGGAGGGGGGAGGGGGGGACTGACTGAAAGAAAGTGAAGGCATTAAACAAAGCACAGGTATGACTGGCCCACGGACATGGACCACGGGATGGGGATTGACGGTGGGAGTGGGGCCAGGCTGGGTGGAGGGGGGCAAAGAGGGAAAATTGGGACAAAAGTAACAGCATAAACAATAAAATATTTAAATTTAAAAAAGATAATTACACTTATTTTATGAGGGTGGTGTGAGGACTGGATCTACACAGTTTTGGTTAAATTAGCAAAAATGATAGAAAAAGAAAAGGATATTTTTTGTGCTTGGGATCTTCCATTAAGACCAGGAAAATCAACAGTGAGATTTTCACTTTTCTGATCACCGCCAAAAGTATGTCACCCTATTTTCTTGAAACAGTATTTTATATAGGTTAATATTGGCATTTGTAAAGATGGGAGGTGCAGGAGAACAGACGTGAAAGAAAGAAGGTCTCATAAAAACTAGCCAACAGTGGTGTTAAAGATTGCCAGCGCCAGCCAGACGTTAAAATGGTGAGAGCACATTTTGTTCAGGAACTACTGCAACAGGGGAAAAGAGAGCATGGTATGCTCATGTAACTTGGCTCAATGCCAAATGCAACATGGACAACTGAGGATTTATAGACAAGGACAGGGGTGGCAGGGAGGGGGTCAATGGATGCAAAACTACGAAGAGGAAGCATCAAAGATCAGGGGGATTTTCACTAGAATGTCTTAATGGGATTCAGGCCGAAGGCCAGCCAGGGCGATCAGATACCAGGGGTGAAGGATGAGAAACTGACCAGACATTGAGGGTGGGGATTCTCGCCAAACCGACTGTGCAAGATTTTTGCAAAACCTGGGTGATGCAGAGGCAAGGACACAGAGCAAAGAAGTAGGAAGGTCGAGGCCTAGTGGAGAGAAGAGCCTGACTAAAGTTTGGTCAAGTAGAACGTCTTGTTGGTGGCGTGGGGGTTGGTTTCATTTCGTTTCATTCTGTTCTGTTTTCCATGTTGAGGGGACAGCTTTTAAACTACAAATTTGATTACTTTAATAAATATGGAATATGCAGCTTTTCTATTTCTTATCATCAGTTTTGGTAAGCTGTATTTTTTCTAGGTTATTCATGTATTCAAAATGTTCAGATACACTGGCACTAAGTTGCTGGGGGTATGCTCTGAGTTTAGTGTCTGTAGGACCTCCAGCGGTGTGTTCCTTCACATTCCTACAACTGGTTGCTTGTGCAGTCTTCATTTTTTTCTGATCCGTCTCACCAAGGGTTAACTGATTATTGTCGCTGCTCTCTATTGTTTATATGTTTTTCACTTCCGTAACTCCTGCTCTTAATCTGGTTTCCTTCTTCCTGTTCTCTTTGGGTTTCATTTGATATTCTTTCCCAATTACCTGGCATAGATGTTGTGCTCATTGATTTTTTTCAGGTTTCTTTTTCATTTCTAATGTATGCATTTAAGGCTAGAAATATCTTTCTAAGTATAGCTTTACTGGCATCCCACAATTTTTTTTCAATTACAGTTTACATTTAATATTCTTTTGTATTAGTTTCAGGTGTACAGCATAGCAGTTCGACAATCATATACTTTACAAAGTGGTCCCTCAATATTTCAAGTACCCACCTGGCACCATACATGGTTATTAAAATATTGTTGACTATATTCCCTCTGCTGTACTTTACATCTCCATGATTTTTTGTAACCACCAGTTTTTAGTTCTTAATCCCTTCACCTTTTTCACGTGCTCCTCCAAACACCCTCCCCTCTGGCAACCATCAGTCTGTTATCTGAATCTATGAGTCTGTTTCTGTTTTGTTTGTTCATTTATTTTGTTCCTCAGAGTCCAAAGTTAAGTAAAATCATGTGATGTTTGTCTTTTTCTATCTGACTAATTTCACATGGCATAATACCGTCTGGGTCTATCCACGCTGTCAGAGGAAAGGGAACCCTAGTGCGCTGTTGGTGGGAATGCAGACTGGTGCAGCCACTCTGGAAAAGAGTATGGAAGTTCCTCAAAAAACTAAAGATGGAACTGCCTCATGACCCAGTAGTTCCACTTCTGGATACCTATCTCTTAAGTAACCCAAACACTAATTCTAAAGAATATGTGCGCCAGTGTTCATTGCAGTGTCATTTACAATAGCCACACTTTTTGACACATAGTATCTGCATTATCATTCAACCACAAAGTATTTTCTAACTCCCACTCTGTTTGTTTCTTTGATCCATGACTTATTTGTATATGTATCTCTTTACTTCCACGCATACACTGATATTTTAGATATCTTTTTGCTATTGATTTCTAACATAATTGCATTATGGTGAAACATTATACCCTGTAGTGCTTCAGTTCTCTCAAATGTGCTGTTGCTTTATGGCCCAACATAGTACCAACTTTTGCAAATGTTCCACATGTACTTCAAAAGAATGTATATTCTGCATTTGAGAGACACATTGTTATACACATGTTTATTAGTTCAAAGTTGCTAATGTTGTTCAAGTCTCCTCTATCCAATCACCGTGCCCCTAGCCTGTGAGACTTCAAAGTTGTACTCTCAGCCACCATCCAGTTGATAAATGTCCCTGCACCTAGGGAGAATGGCTGAGGGGACCAAAGCTGAACATCTGGCTCACTGCCCAGAGGCCATCTCCTTCAGCTGGCTGCACAATTCTTTACTCTGTTGTTAGCACCCTGACACCTGCAAATGGGTTTTTCTGTGTCCAGATGTTTTAGCTAAACTCATTGGAGTATTCTATCTGAAACACTGGTCTTTCTTCCAACACTACCTGCTTGCTCTCTCTCCTGCCCTGGAACGCAAGACCGATAAGAGCAATGACCATGTCGCTGATGTATTTTCAGGCCCAGAAGAAAATGCACAGAGTAGGTGCACAATAAATATTTGGTGAGCGAATGATTCAATACATACTTCCTCTCTGATGTTATAAATTATTCTCCTCGGCTCAGCAACTTTCCAAACACTCATTTCTAGAAAGAAAGCCTTTCAAAGGCTGGACTTTTTGCTTGGCTTCTGCAGGTTTCCAGTTCTGCATCTAGAACAATTGCAGAGTTACCCTCCCTGATCATATCTATAAAAATCCCAGGAGTGCTTACTTCATTGACCATTGTAAAACACATTATTTTCTTCAAATTTAAGGTTAGATAATGCCAAGTTATGTGCTGAATTAAAATAGCTTTAATTCTGTGTGGGCTCGGATTAATGTCACTGCACAAAAAGTAGAAGCATTAGGCACTCTTCATGTGAGAATAACATTAACTATTGTGTTTAGAGTTGGCAAGTCTTTCATCTGAAAAATTCTAGGATTGTGAAGACATTTGAAATGTCTCTTTGTTCACAGTTACTTCCCCAGAGAGTTTAAAAAGATTTTTTTCAAGCAAGTTAACTTTTTTATTTTATTTAAAACACAGCTAGGGTATTACTATACCAATTTCTGTGTGAAAAAAAAAGAGATAGCATAAACGTATCCAATGTCACAGAAGTTAGTCAACAATTTTTGAACCCGTGGTCCTATCACTTGACAGGACTTTGGGCCACTATATAAATTGTAGAATTTTAAACTGTTGAGGGGAGGGCATCTGAAAAGACTAATAAAATTAAATAAGCTTCTACCTTTGAAAAACAAGTGAAATGCAGAATGGTAGGTATTATCAGCCTCCTGGGAAAGGACCTAAAAATGAATCGTTTCAAGAATTTTCACACTTGTTCAAACCATGTTCTTCTACTGCTTTCCTTATATCCTTTTCTAGGAGTTAGAACAACAGGCAAAAGAGTGAGGGGCACCCACTCTGCCTACCATGGACAGCCCCATTGCTAGCCGACCTGCTGCCCTGGAAGCCTCTCACCTCTGCTAGCGAGCAGGGGCTTCCGGAATGCCTGAAATTGAACGTCCGTGGTTGGGTGTTCCAAGGTGATGAGGAATTTCACATGTCCAGTGAATGGCAAACTTCCCTGGCTGTAATTAGATTAGAAAAGGGTAACTGTCCAGCAATCCTAGGTGAAGAGATGAAAGAGGAAAAGTAGCCAGTCAAAGAGCACAGCCCTTGAGAAATCCACACGCCCAAACTGAGATGCCACGCAGGCTGCTCAGCTCAGCCAACTTAAGCAGGATGGCAGACTTTCTTCTTTGCAAACCTCTCGAACGTAACCTGATCCTGTCGCATTGTAGGGACATCACAGTCTCGAGGGACAGAAAGCTTTAACCCAAATCATTAAAAACACTTTGATGCTCTAATAATAATTGTTGGCTTTGTTTTATCATTACAAACTCAAGAATTTTATGTGTTTGATATTTTTCATCCTATTGCAGTCATTCATGCTTTTTTAAATTTAAAATGCTGGCATGTAGTCTGTGATTATATCCAGCCTACACTGTATACTATTTTTTTGGAATATAATATCACACAGAAAAGTGCACCAAAGAACACAGTTTGATTACTATACTCTAAATAAACTCAACCAGATCAAGAAATAGAACACTACCAGCAACCCTAGAAGTCCCCCCTGCCCCCGGCCTCCTGTTTCTAAGCCCCTTCATCTTGAATCCTATAGCCATGTTAGATTTTCCTGTTTTTTAATAGATTCACTATATATGATCTGGCTTCATTCGTTCAGCATTGTGTTTGTGAGGTCTTTCCCTGCTGTTAAATGTGACAGTAGTCTGTTCATTTTTATTGCTATATAATATTCAATCGTCTGA
This sequence comes from Macrotus californicus, assembly GCA_007922815.1. Lineage (NCBI taxonomy): Eukaryota > Metazoa > Chordata > Mammalia > Chiroptera > Phyllostomidae > Macrotus > Macrotus californicus. The sequence continues at coordinate 4,411 of VMDR010035359.1, read as the reverse complement.
ACATACAACTTAATTACCCATTCTAATTAGAGGATATTTTTGTTTCCAGATTTTAGTTCTCACAAAATTTTTTTTAGCTTCTACAAGTAGTCTTTTAGGTATCTTTCCAATTATATTGTGTATGTAACGAGGAATGGAATTACTTAGTCAAAGAATGTGCCTATGTTAAATTTTAGTAGATATTATGAAACAGTTTTCCAAAACATAAATGTATAATGTGCACTCTCATCCCAGGGTGGAGAGCCCTGGTTACCTCATGTACATGTCAGTATGTGAACTTGGTACTTTGATAGTATTTTAAATCTTTTAAATTTTAGCCATTCTGTTCGGTATTCAGTGAGACTTTATCGGCATTTCCATTTGCATTTCCCTGCTGACTAATAAGGTTAGGCACATCTTCTTATGTTTATTTTCCATTTAGACATCATCTTTTGTTACCTCTGGTCAGCCAAGTGAATTCATTGCCGGGATGGCCTTCGGGCCAGCATTCATAAGGGACATAACATTCTCATGCTCTGGGCCCATTTTGAGACGTCCACCAAATAATTCCTCTCCAAACCACCCTCTTCCTCTCTTCAATTTTGTGTCTTTCAGGTTTCTGACCATCCAGCCAAATTAATTGCCATGTCCTATGAACCGGGATAGACCCAGGCCTTCAAGTGTGTCTCTGTCTAGAAAACATAAACACAGTTTGAGTTTTTAGCTATTAGGAATATTTCCCTCTTTACTGTCCTGCAGACCACAGCTGAGGGGGCTGCAATGACTTGCCACTGCGCCTGAGGCTGGGTCAAACTCAAGCAATCTGACTACGCAACCACAGCTGTAGTCTAACAGAAGCAGGCACACTATGTGTGAGTCGACCATTCATGTGTCTTTTTTGTGCCTTCACGACCTGCTCAGACCTAAGGCCATATTTCCACTCTACCTACTAATGGAGTCCCACTGAGCATGCTCTAACTTTATAACTTGATATATCAGTTAATGGGTAGCTTTTGTCCCACGATCATCCAGTCAACTGTGATAAGACTTTCAGTCTCCCCCAGAGCCTAGTAGCAAAGCAAGAGCTCTTTCTCAAAAGAAATGCAATTGTTTGCTGAAGAGGATCTAATTTTTCTCTAAAGTCTTAAGAACTACTGCTATTATTCTCTAATTGGAGTTTATCACAGATACATAAAATTCTGATTGTCCCAGACACTTGAGACCTCATTGAGTCTTAAGGGCCAACTAACCAGTTCCAGATTCACAAAGTGGTCCAGAGAAATGACCGCTGCCATTGCTCCAGACCAGTGATTTTCAACCAGTAAGCTGCAAGAATTTTTAAAACATGCAGCACTGACCTCTTTTCCCTGAGATTGTCAAATAAAAATGTAACAACAGCCAACACCACCAGAGCTGTCTGATGTGAAAGCCCTTACCATAAAGATATAGGTCACGTCATAGATTGCACCTTATTGGTCACGTCACATAACAAGGCTGTGTCTGATTGGTTAATTCTTGGTACCAGAAATCCTTATATACAAATATAGGCATCTAAGTTTTTCTAAAGTCACTTTGGAGCGAAAAAGGTAGGTAATTACTATTATTATTTTTTGTAAACTAATCAAAATTATTCTTATTTTTCATCAGATTGGCAAAACATATATTTTTGGTGTGCAACAGAATTTTAGTAATTAGTTTATGTGTGCCGTGAGGTGAAAAATGTTGAAACTAACTGTTCTAGACAATAAACTCAACATCTTGTACCTCTGACAAAACTGACAGAGGAGATCACCCTGAAAACCATAGCCACTTTGATACCCAGGTGATAGATGTGATTAGTGTTGCTGCCTCTTTCACCCACAACCAAAGGGGTTTCTGCACAGGCTCTCCTTCGTAACATCACTAGATTCTGACTTGAAGTTCTGCGGCAGGCGTGTCGATTGGCAGAGCCGATATCATATGCCCATGCTTTCTCTGCAAGGGAAACTGAGAAAGCAAAGACCTAACATATTTTCAGACATTTCTAAACATGGGAAGGAAATTTAAATTCTGGACTGTCAAAATGAATACAAAAAGCCCACTTCATTAGGCATTCAATAGGTGTTTGCAGATCCGAATTAAATGAGCCCAATCATCTACTTTCACATCATGATAAAATACGAGGAAGTATGAGCCAATGTGGAACAGCTGGTGCCACAGCACAGGAACACCTGGGAATCTGACCCTGAATTTATGCCTTGCAATACTGCTCTCCTGAATATAGTGAGTTAAGATAAATATATGATTTAACTGTGTGCCATTCTCTAACACATTGTCCTTGTTAAGGAAATTAATTATGACCTCTGTGAACATATGGCTGAACTTCCTGTTACAAAAATCTTGGAATTCTGTAACAGTTAGGACAATTTATTTTGCAAAAGATCACAAATCAAACAAGGTTAATAATTTGTGATCAGAAGTCATCTAGTCCTTAGTTCAGGCAGTTAAAAAAAGAAAGAAAGAAACATTGCCCAGAGCCCAATCTATCTTTACTTCCCTAAAATGCCTTCTACATACAGGGTCAGTTTCACCTACAGTCTCTACGTGGTGCCAGAGACCCTTCCCACCAATATACACACGCACACGGGCACACACACTACACCGGACTGAGTCTGCAGTGTCGGCCAAATGGGCGCCATAACTATGAACTAGTATAAATCCAAGAGACTCACGTGCATCTTCCAGTAGCTGTTGTAGACGAAAGTGAAAGTTTCTTTTTTCCAGAAACCTTAGCAAATATCTCTTTACATCTTAATGCATTTGGTCGGTTTATGTACGTGTCTCTCAACCAGGCACTATAACTTAAAATATAGGATGGCTTGCTTTAAGATTATCAGAGCTCAACCTTGAAGCCAGAATGGGTAAATCCCGCCCCTTAAATAAACAGGACTGAGAGTGAAAGAAAGTAGTCCCACCGAAAGGAAGACTGTAGGAAGGCAGGATACTGCCGGTAGAAAGCCAGGAAGTAGGGATGAGGAGGCACACGATAAAAGCCCATTATGGATCGGTTTGGATTTTCTGGTAATTGCCGCAACCCCCTTTATTCAGGGGTTAAGAACTATGCAGTCCATTAAAGACTTACTAACATACCATTTTAAAAAGATTAAGTGATTTCTTAGTGATGGAAATCCATTCATAGGTCCTAATTTATTATCCTTCTCAAATTTTCATGTGCTTACCATTATATGTCAGCAAAAACCCTCAGACACTAATGTTTCCATTTGACTATGGATTGATGACATTAAAAATTGCTGGTAGGGATACCAAGGAGTGTCACAGACAAACTCACAAACTGTACCTCTTCCCACACCCTTTGATTATTCCTTAGATCAGAATTCCTTAAGATGTTTCCAGTACTAAGAACGGTGTCTGAAATTATTGTGAAAACCTTATTTCCAGTTCAAATATTCTAAGTTGAGTGCATTGGAAATCATGATCACTGGGGCAAGTTCTTTTTCTAAAAATGTCTTGAATTGATGGATTTTCATGTTCTAATAAGCAATACTGGCTTCTGCAGTGTGTCGGTTTCTTTCTTTCTCTAGGAGATCCCATGAATCATCAAAAATCAATCCCCGACCTGTCACAGCAGCTTAAAAAGTCTGTACTCTACAATACAATTACAATTCATGGAAAATCAATAGTATACTAAATTGCTTTTTTAACTAACTAAATTTTGCAGTACTGGCTGGCATTGACTCATTGCAGCTAAGCCCACTGTCTCTGGCACTCAACGCAGTAACTGGAATAATGCATTTTATCTGCCTGAGACAAGCTTTGTATAATAGTCAGTCTTGAAAGAAAGGGAAGGATATAGGTAAGTCACTTGGTGCATAAACAGGCAGCTTGACATTTGGCTACTTCTGTGCCTGGGTTTGAAAAGAAAACAGGACAATCTGCCAGCTTTCCTTTCAAAACTCCAGAGGCAAGATACACGCTGAGATCGCACATCCACCTCCAGGTGGGAGAGAAATTTCCGTCTTCGTGGATGTCCTCTCCAGAAGTGTGGGGCTGGAAGCTGCTGGCTTTTTGCACTGCCCGTCTTACTCAGCAAACCAGAGATGAGAGAGTGCTGGAGAAGCATTTTCTATTCACTTTTTGCGTCCTGTCATTTGCCATGACCTCAGGGATAAAATATCAGCATTTGTCAAAGCAGCAGAGACAGCCCGTCTGGGGAACTTTTTTATTCAGGTTGCTTTCTATTTTGGGATGGCAACAATCTGTAGGACTAGCGCTGGCAAGAGTGGAGAACAAGGAAACCAGGGGCTGCTGTCCCTTCGTAGCCATATTATTTCTGATGATGCTGAAAAATATTAAAAGAGTTAACATTTTGAAGTCAAACTGTATGTGTCTAATTGTATTATCTCCTGAGAAGTAAACTTCTTTTGTGCAGTAG
>VMDR010035358.1:0-10788 GCA_007922815.1 Macrotus californicus | reverse complement strand
CAGGAACAGAATCACAGAAATGGAGATCACACGGAGGGTTATGATCAGGGGAGTGAGTGGAGAGAGAGGGGGAAAAGGTACAGGGAATAAGTAGCATAAATGGTAGGTAGAAGATAGACAGGGGGAGGTTAAGAATAGTATAGAAAATGTAGAAGCCAAAAAACTTATATATATGATCCATGGACATGAACTAAAAGAGGGGAAATGTGGGTGGGAGGGGGTGTGCAAGGCAGAGGGGAATAAAGGGGAGAAAATGGGAAACTGTAATAGCATAATCAATAAAATATATTTTAAAGAAAAGAATTTAAGAGCAAATTTGAAGAGATTTCCACTAGCCAAAAGTAGGGAAATTCGAATTTAATTAAGAATAAATATTGCAATAGTTTGCAACCTATAAAATATGTTTAAATCCATAAATGCCTAATGATATTATAGAAACGGCTGCTTTCAGGGGACTTTCAGTCAAGATGGAGGCATAGGGAGACATACTTCGCCTCCTTGTACAGCCATAGAAAAAATTACAACCAGATCTCAAAACTAATAATACCCAGAACCATCAGAAAATTGAGCTATGTGGAAGCCTGACAACTAAGGATTTAAAGAAGATACATTCATCCAGACAGATAGGAGGGGTAGAGTCACAAAGATGGGTGGAGAGGAGGCATTGGGTGGAAAGGCAGCAGTGGCATCGGAAAAGATGGGAGGGTTACCTTGGGAGCAAGTGATCCCAGCCCCAGGCCAGATCACACAGCCCAGGCTTCTAGCACAGGGAAGATAGATTCCTGTTACCTCTGGCTGTACTAAACAGCATGAGTTGGGGCGATGGAAGGAACTGCTGGATTCTTGCAGCTTAAAGGTCCAGCCCCATCTTAGAATGTATGCAAACCCACCCACTCTTGAGATTCAACACCAGAGCAGCAGCTGGAAGGGTACCAGTCAAACACAGGAAGGGGTGAAGTGATTAGAAACAGAGTGAGCCTTGGGCGAACTGCCAGAAGCCAGGTGGCAGCATTGTGCCCTCTCAGAGCCCTCCCCACACAGCCACAAAGCAGTGAAGTGGGTTGCCCTGCCCTGGCAATTACCTAAAGGCTCTGCTCCTCATAATTTATAGGTGCCTTTTCTACATAGGCCATGCTAGTAAGACAGGGAATAAAAGCAGCTCTACCTAATACACAGGAACAAACACAGGGAGGCTGCTAAATAGAAGAGACAAAGAAATATGGCCCAAATAAAAGAACAGAACAAAATCCCCCCAAAAGAATTAAGCAAAACAGAGATAGCCAACCTATCAGAAGCAGAGTTCAAGACACTGGTTATCAGGTTGCTCAGGAAACTCCTTGAGTAAGGCAAAAAAAGAAAGAAAGAAATGAAGGTCTCACTAAGTGAAATGAATAATCCACAGGAAACCAACAGAGAAGGGAAAGAAGCTGGGATTCAAACCAATGATTTGAAACATAAGGAAGAGATAAACATTTAGCCAAAACAAAAAGAAGAAACAAAAGTACAAAAAAAAACGAGAATAGGCTGAGAAACCTCTGGTACATCTCCAAACATGCCAACATCTGAATCATAAGGATGCCAGAAGGAGAAGAGGAACAACAAGAAATTGAAAACTTATTTGAAAAATAATGAAAGTTTCCCTAATTGGGTGAAGGAAATAGACATACAAGTCCAGGAAGCTCAGAGAATCACAAAGAAGTTGGACCCAAAGAAGATCACACTAAGATACATCATAATTGAAATGTCAAAGGTAAAAGATAAAAAAAAAATCTTAAAAGCAGCGAGAGAAAAACAGAGAGTTACCTACAAAGGGATTCCCATAAGGCTATCAGCTTTTGATTTCTCAAAAGAAACTTTACAGGCAAGAAGGGACTGGCAAGAAGTATTTAAAGTGATGAAAAGCAAGGACCTACAACCTAGATTGCTCTATCTATCAAAGCCATCATTTAGAATGGAATGGCTGATAAAGTGCTTCCCAGACAAGATAAAGCTAAAGGAGTTCATTACCACCAAGTCATTATTACAGTAAATGTTATAGGGACATATTTAAGAAAAAAAAAAGATCATGCTCTGGCTGGTGTGGCTCAGTAGATTGAGTGCTGGCCTGTGAACCAAAGGGTTGCTTGTTCAATTCCCAGTCAGGGGAGATGCCTGGGTTATGGGCCAGGTCCCCAGGAGGGGGTGTGCAAAAGACAAGCACGCATTGATGTTTCTCTCCCTCTCTTTCTTCCTCCCTTTCCCTCTCTTTAAAAATAAAATCCTAAAAAAAAGATAAAAACCATGAATATTAAAAAGGCAACAAATTCACAACTATCAATAACTAAATAATAATAATAAAAAAAAATAAGCAGACAACCAGAACAGGAACAGAATCATAGATATGGAGATCATTTTGAGGGTTATCAGCTGGGAGGAGGAAAGGGGAGAATGGGGAAATGGTGCAGGGATTAAGAAGCATAATTGGTAAGAACAAAATAGGCAAGAGGAAGTTAAGAATGACATAGGACATGGAGAAGCCAAACTTACATGCATGACCAATGGACATGACCTAAGAGAGAGAATCCTGGAGGGAAGAGAGGTGTACCAGGCCGAAGGGAGCAAAGACGGGAAAACTGGGACAACTATAATAGCATAATCAATAAAATATACTTAAAAAATTGTTGCCTTCAGAAGTTAACATGAAAACAAATTCATTTCTTGAGAACTGGTAAATCAAGTTAAGAAATCAAGCATTTATTTTGTCTTTTTTTTTATCCTCACCCAAGGACATGCTTATTGATTTTAGAGAAAGCAGAAGGAAGGGAGAAAGAGGAGAGAAACATTAACGTGAAAGAGAAATATCAATCAGTTGACTTTCCTGTGTGCTCTGAATTGAGATAAAACCCGCAACCTAGGAGGTTGCCCTGACTGGGAATTGAACCTGAGAACTTCCTGTTTACCTGAGGACACTCCAACCAAATGAGCCACACTGACCAGGCTCTATGCTGTCTTTTCAATAAAAATTGTACCACTAGGTAACCAAATAATAAAGGAAGGGGAGTAATTTTTTGTTAAAGAGGTCAAATGCAAAATTCTTAAAAAAGGAAAAGAAATAACAGCATCAAGTATCACCATTTTACAGTGCTCACTGATTACAAGATGTAAGCAATGAACATGAATGACTGCAAACATTACGAAAAGATAAAATTTGGTAATATATTCTTCCTAATAAAAACATACCACAGGTATGGTCGGGCCAAATGGATCAAATCTGAATCTGATCAAAACTCTTATCCACTTATGCGTCACTTACTCATCTTCTTTTCTCAGAATAGAACTACATGGCCATTATCTCAAAACAACATCTGATGTTTTTTTCTTTTTCTTTCCTCACCTCTTTCATCTCCTTTTGTTTCTCCCACTCATCTCTTCTTTCTATTTTTGAAAAGTACTGGGAAACTAATGAATCTTAAGCTATAGGGAATTCAGTCGCATAACCCCTCCCAAAGCTCTAGTAGGGTTCCTAGAAATGGGTCTTCAAGGGCATATTTTTGTAAAGTTTGAAAAAGTAAGACATTTGGTCAATATCCGTCTCATTTCTGTTTGTCATGTATCCTGTCATATCTGGTGCCACCATGAAACTAAGATGAGAGTATAGTAAGTAGGGTTAATGGAAATATTTCATACTATTTGCAATTTCTGTCTTGGTAGAGGGATGTCTCCCCAAAATACTCCACTGTGCTGACTGATCACAGTGATATGAATGGGAAATATCTGAGGTCAGATCATTATGTGAAACTGTCTTATAGCAGTGCCAGGTACTGGAAGCATATAGGCACTAAAGAAGGAACACATTCTCAGCAGAGACTTCAGTTCTCAATGGTGTCTAATCAAAACAAAATGGATATTTTCAGCAATACAGAACATGCAATTATAAACACATTTTTTTTCCTTTTTTTTGATGTGACTCATACTAATTGAATTTTTCAGAATTCTTTTAGTGATGTTTGTAATATTAGCTTTAACATATAATTTCTTTTTAAAATTCTAAATAATTTTCTTTATAACTAATATTCTATTCTTAATTTTATATTCTTTCTCTTAAACCAGATTTCCAAACTGTTAGAGATTCAAGTGTATCAAGACCTGCACCTGCCTCTCTTCTCACCAGAAATAAGTAGGTGACTGAAAGGCACATTAATTTCTTGCCCTTACTTCATCCTTCATTGTTAGAAGACAGAGGTTAAAAGGATGAATGAATTTAATTTTGGAATGACCTATGTTAATGAATTTCTTATCTCTCAGCTGATATTCTACAAGCAGAGTACGTTCATGCTCAGGCCAATATTGCTAATATTGCTGAGCAATATTGGCTAATTTTTGCAATGAAAGATTGATTCCAAGATTAGAAAGAATGTCATCTTCAAGTTGAAAAGGGATCATTGCCAGAGTTCAAGGGTATCTGTTCTACAAGAGAAAGAAACAGTGTCACATGATACAAACCTGATCAATATTTAATAGGACTCTATTTAATAAGCACCCATTGAAATCACTACTTTTAGAGATTTTTCATACTTCTTACTAATCGATTTTTACAAAGCTCTGGGAGGTAAGTACTATCATGCACATTCTGTTAAGATGAGAAAATAAATTCAAGGATGTTGGGGGCCTGCTACAAGCTAGTAGCAAAGTCCATATTGGAACACAGGCTATTCTGACCACAAAGACCATGTGTTATTTCATTCTCCTGTAACTAATTATCCAGCCATTTAAGCTATCTAGCCTCAGTTTCTTTATCTGGATACATATAACATTTGACTAGAGAAACTTAACAATTCCCAAAGTCTTTGATTCTGTGAAGCCAAGTCAAGCAAATTTATCATCTCCCTTGTGAGCTCATTCCCATGTCATCTAACTTTGACTCGATTTCCTTGTGCCTCATCTAAATTTGGTAATAATTAAAATCCATCTCCTCTCAATATGTCCTTTGCAGAGGTGTAAAATAGCTAGTTAGTCACAATCTTGCATAATGACTTTCTGTTATGGTGAGAGAAGCAAAAGCAGGTAGGGAAGGATGAAGGAAGCTCTTGACGGGAATATATTATGAAACCTGGACATGCTGTGGCTTCATCTCATCCAAAATATTAAATATCTGTCTCGACCTCAGCAAGCAATAGAAGAAGAAAATAACGTTTTATTTTTCTCATCTCTCGGGTGTAGTAAGAAACTTGAATGTCTAAATGACATCTAGAGAGATTTAAGTAATATATAAGTAATAACTTGCCAACTAGTACGTTTAAAAGGCATGCAGAAAGACACTGTGCATTTCCTTCCCCAGCCATCTGTGAAAAATCAGAAACTGTTTTTGCCAAGCTGGAAAAAAGAGTTTGCAGGGCAGAGGGAGCTCTGATTCTGTGATGTCTTAGTGGCCAGGGTGGGATTTCAGGCTGCAGCTTTACCTCCGCTGTTGTCGTTATGACATCCATTTCTGACTGCCTCTTCTGCTTTGTGGTGGGCTCTGCAATTGCTCTCGCTGCAGTTCCTTTGTTAGAGATTTGCCCTCTTGACGCATTCAAATGAAGAAGTTGCAGCGCGCAAAGAAGATTGGTGACAGACCCTGCAATTTCATTCTCTGTAGTGGGTCCTGAAATCATATCTACATGTCATCTGGCTAATCAGAGGTCCGTGGTGAGATCTGTCAGAGATTTCTGTTTTAAAAAAGAAATTCAGGCACAGTTGACAGGAGGATCGGAATGTTTTCCCCTTGGTCCTGTGGCAGCTACCAGCACTGTCTGTTATTATGTGAGTGCAAGCCTGAGGCTGCAGTGAAAGCATTACCTCAGGGTGGCCTATGAGGACATCAGCACAGGTGAGAGCAGTCCCCTTCCTCTTCCTCACTCAATAACAGAAAACAAACAAAGAAGAACCAACCACCAACACAAAAAGCAGATACTAGGTAAAAACAGAAAAGCTGAACATCAGTCTAAACTGAATATAAGACAATATAATGAAATTCGGGAATGACACAATTAGGGAGACAGTTAGTATTAAATGGGGTAACAACATCTTTTAAGAAGATCGGAGAGTCATACATGTAACCAAACCAACAACATCCCCCAGCAGAAAATGCCTGTTGTGACTTATGGAATTTGTAAAAGTATGGAAGTTAAAAGATTTACACTCACAGACACATCTTGGAGATATTGTGGATTCACTTCCAGACCACCACAATAAAGCGAGTCATAGTCTTTTTGCTTACCTTCAATTTGTAAAAAATACAACATCTTTGAAGTACAATAAAGTAAAGCCCAATAAAACTAGGTATGCCTGTATAATTCTTGGCCCTGAGAAAGCAACTCAGTTCTTTGGAAGCCCTTGTTTTTCCCTCTTAATAAACTATAAAGTGCCCTGGCCTTGGAGTTGCACCTTACTAGCGATGGGAATATAGACATTTACAATATTCAACTATTTGCCATGCTAGTCCATGATTCTGAGTAAATCCTTCTTTATTTTCTGTTGTTAAGAAGGGAAAAGTTTCTTCTGCTTAATACTATAGGAACCAATGCAGTCTACTTTGCAATGTATTACATTTTAAGTTCAATTTTGGTTTATTATCCTGCTTTTCACTTGCAAGGTGAAATTTGAACTTGGGTCCTTAATTATAAGAGGAGAGTAAGGCATATTAAAAATGTTAGCCTCGTGTTGCCTGTTCTGTTGGATACAAGCCATCCTCATCTGCCACTCCAGATGGACCCTCTGCTTTAGAGAAGCACACGGACTGGAAGAAATAACCGATGGACTGGCAGGGTAGTGAATGCAGCAGTGACTCAATGAACACACGTTCAGGAACAGTTATTTTAACAAAACTGGTTTAATGTGAGAAGGTTGAGAAGCATGCCTGTCATTTTGGATTGGGCTAAAAAGAAATATGAAGAAAACAGTGATAATTCCTCAAGCATATGCCTCCTATGAATGTCCCGGGATCTCAGTTCACTTTGGGAAGTAACACTTGAGGCAAGAATTATTATACTTTATGAAAACAGCCAAAGTACCACCTGGACTCTGCGTTTCAGGGTGGAAAACACTTTCAACTAGAAAAGCATTCCTTTTTTCCCTAAATTATGTTAAGTCTTAGGAATGTAGCATGAAAACACAAGTTGTCAGTGAACTACAGTTTGCTTTCAATAATGGTCTTCCTAGGAAATAAGTTGTGGAGATCACTGGGGGAATAAATGCATATTCTGGCCTGAAATATCTGTGTTAATTTAATCAACTTGATAAAGACTTATAAGAAAAAAGAAAAAAGAAAGGACAGCACTAAATGAATAAACAGTGCAATCCTCTGAGTTTTTATGTCTCTTTCTAGATCAGATTGACTCTTGTCTATCATGTCTAGCCTCATAGCACTCACCCCTCCAGCCTATACACAGCTTTTTCCAGTAATCCAAAAGCACCCTAATTGATTACTCACATCTACATAACACAGGCAAATGGTACTATGCTGCTTAGAACATGCTGCACACTGCTCCAAGTGCTTTACATATAGTATTTATCCTCACAATAACTTTTACAGTAGGTAATATTATTACCCTATTTCACAGATAAGAAATATGGCAGAAATATAATATCATCCAAAGTTACACAGCTAATAAGTACTGAGGGAGTCTACTTCCAGAGTCCTTCCTCTTAGCTATAAACTGCGTTTTTAAATTTAATGTTATCATTATTTTGAAGATCTTTTTCTCCTTTAATGCCTAGGCAGGTTTCATCCTTTGAAACTTGGCTCCAACTTTGCCTTCTTAGGGAACTAGTCCTTTACCCCTCTTATCCTTATCACCCTGCCATCCTTTACTATATTAGGCATAAGTCCTCTGTGCCCCTTGTAGCCTGAGGTTGCCCAGTTATTCCTCGGTCTCCTCCATGCTGAGGTAGTACTCATTCATTACATTCATGTATATATGGATGTCATCTATGTATGGCACATAGTAGGTTTAAGCAAATATTTGTTGAATAATTACTCTAGTAAATAGAAGGAGACTATGTCTGTGTAAGGATTGGCATTATCTTTCATGAACACATTGGTCAGTGATCTTTGAAATTTAATTATAATCATTTTTAGTGTTTTTCAATGGGTGTAGCTCAAAAACTCAGCTACCATGCACAAAAGCTGGATGAATTGTGTTGATATGCAGGTGCTTCACAGAGAAAAATGAGCAGTCTATTTTGAAATTATTTTATAGTGTTTCCAAACTTAATTCACAAAGTGTCAAAGTTCTATGTCTCTTTCTCTAAAGCAAACAAACAAACAAACAAAAAAACCCCAGCTACTCCTGGGATCTAAAGAATGCTCTCTTTAGTTTTTACAAAAGAAAAGAATATCAACAAAACAAAAGCAGACGGTGTGTCTATATCATATATGTGGCAAAGCATTGAGAGGCCTTTTTTCTTTTTCTTTTTCTCCCAAATACGTATATATTCAAATCTCAAAACATTAAAGGAATTCTGATTTCAAGTTTGAACTAAGAAATACCCTTTATGTGAACTCTGATGGAAGTCAAGGTAATGATTTGAGGTAACGTGACGTTAAGTCAATAGCTTGTTGTGCAAACCATGCTAATGTCAAAGGACTCAGAGTAGGCAGAGGACCAGGTGAGAGCTGTTATAAAAGAGTGATCTCCCTGGGGCTGTTCCCTCAATGGTGTTACTTTCAGAAGTTTCTTTCCTTCTGACCCTTACTGACTGTGGAAGAAACACCGCATCCAGTCGTCCCAGGCTGGAGGCATCTTGCTCTTTTCATTATGCATATGCTTCTGGAGCACAGGTTTCAAAGCCAAGCTGCCAAAACCAGTGTTAGAATCCCAAGCGAATGGTCTTCAGAAAGTCCCTTCTCTCTTTTCTCCTTCTCTTCTGCTCCTCTTCTCCTTTTCCTCATCTTTCAACAATTCTGTTAAGCCCCAACTTTTTTTTTTTTGTAAAATTGGGCTCATATAAAACGGGACTCATAACAGGTATCTCATAAAGTTTTTAAGAGGATAAGAAACTATATAACTCTGCAAATGCTTGGCACAGGGAAGCACATGCACAAACACAAATAGTACCTGTTGTAAGTGTCATCCACTGTGCATTATCAGAGGTGGCAAAAGTGGGGTAGCCAATATATTAAGGTATGCTGATTTTTTTATGCTGGATGAATGTGGTCTGGAATATTATTCCTATAGGAGCCAGCAAGATGAATTGGAGAGAACGTCAACTTGTAATGCACCTAGTAGGCTGCAGGGCATTACCTCAAAACTTCATGCATCTGTAAGAAAAGACCAGGGAAACCCAAATGTATCCACATTTACATGAACAGAACATCCCTTCCTACTGTGGGTTAGTCTCAAGAGTTTTTACCCATTGCAAGGGAGTACTTCTTCCTCTTTACTAGATTTAAAATATTCATACCCTGCCCTGGCATGGTAGACACTTTGTGAAATGATAAGTAGTGTGTGGAACAGTGAAAGAAGAACTCAATGACAAAGGAGGAAAGAAGTCATTTGGTTTTTACTTTATTAATAATAGTTTAAATTGTATGCTTCAATTTCTGAAAAGACTAGCAGTTCTATTTACCTTTCCCCTCAATTTTTCTCCTTCCCTCTTCCATATTTCTATTTAGCATGTTTGAGCTTAGAAAACAGTGGCAGCAACTCTAAATGTGGTGAAAGTTTTTGTACAGATTATGTAACCTGGGAAACCCTATCATTTTACAGGATAGATAGAAGTCATTAGCCTTCTATGCCCATTCCTGTTCTCCCCTCTCTTTTCCTTGAGTGGTGGATAACAGTCCTCTTTAAAGTTCCTGTGCCTTGGGACCCATGCCCTCAAACCTCTTCAAGATTCATTCACAGTCCAATTTCTCCAATCAACTGTACCCTTCTGTTGACATAAAACATTATTCAACCACTTCCATATTAGAAGGAAGAAAGGAGTGAAGGAGAGAGAAGAAAAAACCTACTGTCCCTAATGTCGTTCCATGTGATGTTTTCAACACTTGTTCACTTCTTCACATTTTTTAAAGTGTTCTATACCTTTTTCTATAGTTTCTCTTCTTCCACTCATCCCTCAACCAACTCTTATTTCAATCCCACTTATTCTACAAAATGGTTTTCACTAAAATCACCAGTAACTTCTATGGCTTTAAATTCAATGGGCATTTTTAGTCCTCATTGTATTTGACCTCTCACCTCTCATTCTGTCCATGAAATGTTGGAGTTCCTTGGGTTGAGGCTTAACACTTTTTCCTTCCCCATATAAGCTCTGTCCTTAGGAAACTTCATCCATGTTCACATGCTAAACTACACACTACATGTTCATGAACACCAAATCAGGTCTGCAGTTAATTTACAGACCCACTACTATATTATTGCCTTCCTGCTTGGTAGGAAGACATTCAGGTGTCTCTAAAGTCCTTCAGACTCAATGTCAAATACAAAGTGTATGTTCTCCAACCTTCAGCCTATTCCACTGATTCTACTTCAGTGACAGCATTACCAGATGTCAAAGTAACTCTAAGAAACTCTCTTACCTCCCATATTGGGTTCTGAAATGTGTATGCCTTAAATTGCTTCCCAACATTCCCCTTCTCTCTTTATACTATTATTACCTATAATTATCCAAAGCATAATCTTTCTCCACATTGCTACCAGAAATACACAGTTCTCAAATGTGTGCTTTTGAATCTTTTTGTGTTCTTCAAGTGCATCTTATTCACTCCATCTCTATCTATTCTTTGCATGAGTACACCAAACATTTCTAGAAAGCTGAAGTTAA
>VMDR010035357.1:0-10788 GCA_007922815.1 Macrotus californicus | reverse complement strand
TTGCCACTACTGCATTCTGTGAGGATAGACTGAGGAGGTTCAGTACCAATGCACCTCCAATATTTTCATTCTCAAGCTTGTATGAGTAGTGAAGTTTTGTCTAACATAATTAATTAGAAGAATATTAATAGACTCTCGTTAGATTTCTAAAATACCATGAAGTCTTACATTAATCATTTTAGTGATGATTAAGGCAAGAGATAACTCTTTATTTCTCATTTAAGCAAATGTTTTCTCAAATCACAAAATAGGGACCTATAAAAAGATCACAAAGAAAACTCAACTACCTTAACTATTTGTAGATACTATCTATGCTCCCGTATTTTTGCAGAATACAATTACACCATGTGTTTTTTTGTTTTTTTATTTAACATATTGTATTGATTATGCTATTACAGTTGTCCCATTTCCCCCCCTTTATTCCCTCTGCTCTGCACACCCCTTCCCACCCACATTCCCCCTCTTTAGTTCATGTCCATGGCTCATATATGTAAGTTCTTTGGCTTCTACATTTCCTATACTATTCTTAACCTACCCCTGTCTATCTTCCACCTACCATTTATGCTTCCTATTCCCTGTACCATTTCCCCATTCTCTCCCCTCCCCTTCCCCTGATGATAACCTTCCGTGTGATCTCCACTTCTGTGATTCTGTTCCTCTTCTAGTTGTTTGTTCAGCTTGTTTTTGTTTTAGGTTTGGTTGTTAATAACTGTGAGTTTGTTGTCATTTTACTGTTCCTATTTTTGATCTTCTTTTTCTTAGTTAAGTCCCTTTAACATTTCATAGAATAAGGGCTTGGGGATGATGAACTCCTTGAACTTGACCTTATCTGGGAAGTACTTTGTTTTCCCTTCCATTCTAAATTATAGCTTTGCTGGATAGAGTAATTTTGGATGTAGGTCCTTGCCTTTCATGACTTGGAATACTTCTTGCCAGCTCCTTCTTGCCTGTAAGGTTTCTTTTGAGAAATCAGCTGACAGTCTATGGGCACTCCTTTGTAGGTTACTGTCTCCTTTTCTCTTGCTGCTTTTAAGATTCCCTCCTTATCTTTCATCTTGGGTAATGTAATTATGATGTGCCTTGGTGTGTTCCTCCTTGGGTCCAACTTCTTTGAGACTCTTTGAGCTTCCCGGAAGTCTATTTCCTTGTCAGATTGGGGAAATTCTCCCTCGTTATTTTTTCAAATAAGTTTTCAATTTCTTTCTCTTCCTCTTCTCCTTCTGGCAACGCTATGATTCGGATGTTGGAACATTTAAAGATGTCCTGGAGGTTCCTAAGCCTCTCCTCATTTTTTTGAATTCTTGTTTCTTCATTGAGTTGTGCTTGAATGTTTCTTTCTTTCTTCTGGTCCACACCATTGATTTGAGTCCTGGTTTC
Source organism: Macrotus californicus (assembly GCA_007922815.1). Classification (NCBI taxonomy): domain Eukaryota; kingdom Metazoa; phylum Chordata; class Mammalia; order Chiroptera; family Phyllostomidae; genus Macrotus; species Macrotus californicus. Next base: position 9,411 of record VMDR010035357.1, on the reverse strand, counting down.
CTTCCCATCACTGTTGGTTCCCTGTACATTTTCCTTTATTTCACTTAGTATAGCCTTCATTTGTTCATCTAATTTGTGACCATATTCAACCAATTCTGTGAGCATCCTGATTATCAGTGTTTTGAACTGTGCATCTGAGAGGTTGGCTATCTCTTTGTCACTTAGTTGTATTTTTTCTGGAGCTTTAACCTGTTCTTTCATTTGGGCCATTTTTTTTGTCTTGGTGTGCCTGTTACATAGTAAGGGGCGGAACATTAGGTGTTCACCAGGGCAAAGCAACCCACGTCGCTGCGTTGTGATGTTGTATGTGGGGGAGGGGGCAGAGAGGGAACAATGCCACTTACTCAGCTCTCTGCTGGTTTTCAGTCACTTCCCCTGCTACCCACAGTCAAATTGGGCCCTTCTGGTGCTGGTTCCCAGGTGGTGGGCTTGTGTACGTTCTAGAACCCTGTGGGTCTCTCCAACAAGCTCTCCCGTGAGTCCAGGAGTTTCTCCTGCTGCCGCTGCCTCAAGCCTCACAGGTGTTTTCAATCAGAGACTTTGGGGCTTTATTTCCCCATGCTGGGACCCTGGGTAGTCTGTTCTGTCTCACTCCCCAGTTCTTCCTCCCAGTTTATTTGCACGTGGGTGTGGGACCACCCGGTCTGCCAGCCGCCACCTCACCTGGTCCACCAGCAGCCGCCTTGCCACTAGTCTTCTCTGCCCCTCGTACCGGTCTGGATTTAACTGTTTGGTTGTCGGACTTCCATACAGTTCGATTTTCTGTCAGTTCTGGTTGTTTTTTGGTTTGAAATTTGTTGTTGTCCTTATTTTGGGTGTGTGAGGAGGCACAGTGTATCCACCTATGCCTCCATCTTGGCTGGAAGTTATACCATGTATTTTTGTCACCTGATTTTGTAATCTGACCTTTCCCTTAGATAATATTATAAACAGTTTAAAAGTCAATAAAAAGCCCATTTAATGGCTTTAGAGTCTTCTAAAATACAGAGTATAACTAACCCAAAGTTGCTGGAAATTAAGTTTTTGTAAAAATATCGCAACCACAAAAAATGCACAACAGGTTTAACTGTCTAAAGGGTAAATTTTGTTTCAAAAGTAATACTATTTATTCATATGAAATGTACAAAATAGGCAAATCCATACACACAGAAAGAAGCTGGTGGGGTGGGGTAGAGAAGGGAAAAAGTGACTGCTTAGTAAGTACAAGAGTTCCATTTGGGGTGATAAGAATGTTCTGGAACCATATAGTGGTGAGGATTGCACAACACTGTTAGTACAGTTTGCCTAATAAAAAAGTAATACTAGAATTTAAACACAAGAAAAAATTCTTTTAAAAAACCCCTCTACAAGAAAATATTTCCAAATGCTCTTATCCACATTCTTCTAATTTCATAAATTGAAAGCAAAAATGAATACTTGAAATACTAATTTTTAACTATTTTGTTGTCTTGAACCACAGGTGTTTTCAGTAACTTTACTAGAGACTGGCAAAATCAAGACATGAACTTAAATGCAATACATCTAGAGTTTCGGTTATCTGTCTAGTTGGCTGCTAAAAACATGTCTGATTGCAAAAGGAAATACTCATATTGCCTAAATACTTATAAGTAAAAACCAGAAGCTTACTGGTGATAAAAGAACAATGAAGAATATTTATGAAATGTTACATTATCTATTACATTATTTCATGAATCCTTACTAATAAACTATCAACAATATTATGAGAAATTGGTAGAAAAATGAACTGTTAAAATGCAAATTGATTGACTGGTTTTGGAGAACCATCTTTTAGCCTACTGAGATGATTAATAAATGTGTTTCTGTATTCTAATTCATCACTAACCATGAGAAGCCTAGAAGAGACTTTGAGGCAATTTTTTAAAATTAACAAATTAAAACATAAAATTTACCATCTTAACCATTTTGAAGTGTACAGGCCAGTGGTGTTAAATATATCTACATTGTTGTCTAACCAACCCCCATGATTTTTTTAAATACTAACCTTCATGAGTATTTTATTTCCCATTGTATGTATGCTAAGACAGCATATCAGACTCATGCATTTCTGTCACTCAAGGAAGAGACTTCCAATCCTAGGGTAAATATAAGCAGCAGATAACAGGACAACTTATTTACGAATCTAATTGGAGTCCTAAACTGAATGGGGAGTCCACACCTGCTTCAGTGAAACTAGCATCAGACATCTGCAGGTAAGGCAGACAGCAATGTCGAAATCAAGCCCCGGTGGCAATGCTAAGATTACTCAGTCAGAGGGAGTGCTTGTCAATGGTAGTATTGACAGCTGTGGCAACAGCAGCTATTGACCCTGTACCTGGAATTACCACTTCCAAGATTTTGATGAACAAACCCACTAGGCTGCCCAGAGTATTGCAGGAACCACTAAGCCCTTGCCAGGAAAAAAGCAGGCTTCTAGGGGCTTAAGTCCAAGGGATTCTGCTGAACTTGAGATTGCATGCATTCACCTTGGTGGTGCTGCCTCAGATCTAGAGGCCAAAGGAAGTGAGGGTTATGCTCCATAAAGTACTTTCCAAAGCACTAGGCAAGAGCCTAAAACCTACCATAGTTTACATACATCTAAGAAGCTGATGAGACACCATGGATGATCTGCATAATTAACTATCTCAAAGCTGTCATCCTCAATTACAGAGGACCACTGTGTGTTAAACAAACAAAACTAAAGGCCAAAAGATGAGGCTTCTCTCAGTGGAAGGGCACACTGGATCTTAAGTAAAGACCACATCAGATGTGGGAACATCACAGACAACAAAGAAAGGACAGCACCATAAAAATCTCCAGAAGAAGAGGCAGGAGCACAGAGCACACAAAGCAAACATCTATGGGCCTCAGGAGAGGAGAGGGGCCTTCACAGGAGAGGTGTCTTGAGTAGCAAAGGTTTTGGAAACAGGCCAGGCCAGGTACCTGCAAGCACTTCACGCCAGCCAGGAGGGTGTGGAGGGAGGAGGCCACCTGCAGTGCTTAAAGCCCAGCTTTGGACACTCAACACGAGTATGCGGCATTCTACATTCTTTTTAAAGAACCTAAAACCCAGGGACTCAGGTCAGAAAAAGGTCAGGGAGATGAGTGATAGCACTTCTGTCCTTGACAGTCGGCCTCATGAAGCACTGAACTCTATCTGGAGATCCCCAGTGAGTGACCCACCAAAGTGACCCATGGGTGATATGTCAATAGCAGAGGAAAGGGAGCTGAAGCCACTTATTTATGTACATTTCACATATTTGAAATAAAAGAATAGTGATATTGTTTATCCTGTTAGGACACTAATAACTGTTCAGTTCCTGAAAGTAATATATATGCTACGTAAGTATATCCAGAGGGAAATCACAGGAACATAGCCCTTGGGGGTGGCATTCTCAGGCTCAGTAACAACAATCCCTCAAGATGGTCACCAGGTGAAAAACCATGGCTACTATTTTATGGTAACCCTGATGTGGGTCTGGATTTGCATACTCTGATTTGACTGCAGGATGAAAACAGCATCCAGACAGGTCTGGACAGTGCTGAAATAAGAAGAGCTGTACATATTAGCTCTGTGAAAGGCAGTGGCCTTTGGTCTGATCTCCTCTCCTGCGAATGGTCCAGGGTATCAGAGAAACTCCACTGGTGGGTGACACCACTGTCCTTGATAGGACTTCCTTTAAGAAGTGCAGTGAGCTCTGACTTCCCCTCACCTAGATTAATCAGCTCCCACCCACCCTTTCTAAACTTGGTGGTCAAAGTACACATAGGCATGGACAACTTTGCTCAATCTGAAAGGTTATACACGTGTATGTTCTTCCTCCCTCTAAACTCAAAGGGACCTGTAATCTATCTGCAGTCCTGTCTCAGACTTGAATGACTATCACATGCACCAGCCACCCACAAGCACTAAGCCAGATCATCTCTGCCAAGTTCAGTGAAGTCTGCAGTTCATATCGGTTAATGTGCAATCACATTATCATCATGCTACTAATCATATCCATTAAATCTATCATCTTTGTCACTATTGTATGGTACTTTAGACCAATTTTCAATAATGCATCCAGGCTTCAAAGTGTTTATTAAAATGAAAAGTAGTGACAAAAACAGTAACAAAATTTATAGTTGAAAATAGTATCTTGGTGAACAAAACTATAATGCAAATGTACAATGTAAGTTAGTTATGTGCTGGTACAAGAGCATCTAAAAGAGTGATAGTTTTATACAATTTGTCAAAACAGATTAAGTGCAGATAGGAAGAAAGATGATGAGTATCTGAAAGTCAGGTTTGACTTGTCCTGTGTGCGATGCACTTACCTCTAGTTCCCAGTAGGTGAACTATAATCAAACTTTAACAGTAGCACAACAAAAACTTTGCAAAATTTTCAAAGTGGCATCTTTGAGTAATCCAACAGGTATTTTTCAGAAGTTTATTAATTTCTTCTATAAACCTAAAAAAATGTCGTCATGAAAGAAAAAGAGGGCCCTCAGTCACAGAGGCATGATTCAAAATGTTCTCCAAGGAAAAAAGAATGTACAAATCACACTTTGAGACCCTTCTGAAGCCAGCAGCAAGGTTGATGAACCATATTAAGCACAGGAAGAAAAAAGATTCTTCAGGAAGAATTCCTACATCAATGGCATTCTGGCCATCAATCTAATACCAAAACACAATGTCAATGGAAAACTGAGCCCTATAATTTTATTAACCAATATCACCCCAATAAATTCAATAAAAAAAGAAAAAAAGAAAAAGAAAATCAAAGTCATGTGATGGGAAATGAAATTTGCTTTCCACAATACCTGCCAGATAACCATTGAATGTAATCTGTGAATCAGCTCTTAGAACAGGTAAGGTTAGAAGGGAGAATTGCTCTACAGCTTTTGGTGTTTTGACAGGAACAGAGAATTTTCCTTAATGTATCTGAGGCTTGTTTAGAAGGTATGGTGTAGACGTGGAAAAGTACTCTGAGGCTGTCTTACTGGTGCCCTCGCCAGGCTTTCATCAAAGTAATTCAGAGCTGCATCTGGCTGCCACCCCGCTCCCTGATTTACTCATGGGCAACAGCTGGCACAGAACACATCAGGATCAAACAGTTCAATGCCAATGCTATTTTTGAGATCTGTGGCATTACATTACATTACCACATTAAAAATACAGAGATGCCAAGATATACTTTTAAATGGTGTTATATTACATGTTTAACATATGAACAATATTATAATGCATTATAAAATATTATAATGCATTGTACTTATTCATAAGATAATAAAATAGATTAAATATACTAATTTCTGATATACTATAAGCAGTGTGATCCAGCATTGCAACATAAATTTGGCCATATGATGAACACATTCTACTTTCAATATTGTTCAGGTGTCTCTATGCCATAAAGTTTATTTTTTTAAGATAATGTTGATGGTCTAAGTGTGAGGCAGGCTTGGGCCCATGGCCCTGTAATCCCACCACCCTCACCCCAGGACACACTGTGCAGACTCAACATCATAAATCTTCTGATCTTGATTCACTGTTAAATAAAACAGTGATGATGGGGAAATTACCAAATTCTAGCTAAATTTTCAGAATGCTGGGCCTGGAGAAAGAGAACTGCTTGCCATCATGAAATGTTCTGGCTGGTCAGAGATAATGCCAGTAAAGACACTCTATAACTTCATGAGGCCAATTCAACTCATGTATTTCAGCAACATACTCCACATACTCAGTATGTTGAGCCACTTGTCACTCTACAACTGGGAGATAAAAATAAACCCACATAGGTGCCATAATAATTCAATAAGAAAAAGATGGTGTATTAGTTTGCTAGAACTGCCATTAAAAGTACCATGAACTGGGAGACTTCAGCAAACAGAAATGTATTTCCTTACAGTCTGAGTTTGGAAGTCTGAGACGAAGGTGCCGGCAGGGCTGCTTTATTGTGAGTCCTCTCTCTTGGCACGCAGATGGCCCTCTTCTCACCATGTATTCATGCGGCCTTGCCTCTGTGCATGCACACTGCTGGTGTCTCTTCCTCTTCTTTTGAAGACACCAGTCACATTGGACAACAGCCCACCCCAATAACCTCAACTTAACCTAAGCACCACCCTAAAGACCTAATCTCCAAATACAGTTACAATTGGGGGTTTGGAGTTTAACATACGGATTTGAGGGTGAGTGAAATAATTCACTGCACAACAGGTGGTCTTTTCCACACAGGGGACTGGAACTTTTGGATATAAATGTGCAAAATGATAGCAATAATAAACTTAGACCCCTACACCTCAGGGTCTAAGTTTACGTAACCATACGTAACAGTTAACTTGAATGGATCCTGAACCCAAATGTCAGACATTTAGGATGAAAGCAAATGTAAAACTTTTAGGAGAAAAACACTGAAAAAATCTTTCTAATCCTGAATCCATCACCAAAAGCACACCCCAGAAAAAGAGACGGTAAGGAACTGAACTCTGCATCAGACATTGTTATAAGCTCTGTGTACATTATCTCTCATTTAATTCTTACAACAACATTAGGACACGAATAATGTTCTCAACATTTTACAAATGAAGTCACTGAGGCTCAGAGGGGTCAACTAACTTGGAAAAGGTCCCACAGGTAGGAGGTGCTGAAGACAGGAATCTCTTAGTAAGTATGCCAACAGCTAACTTCCTATTGAACATATACTTAGAGCTCATAACCCTAATACTTCAATAGAATAAAAAAGTGTTTTCTAAAGCTAAAGAATGCAACCAAATTTTGGTTTGGGAATCTATTTAGTACTATCTCCAAGTTGAAATAAACAAGCTTCCAGCTTTCAAATGTGAGATGTTCCTTGATGTGGTCCTTGCACACTCTGCAGGAAGAAATCTCATGGGCCGGCTATATAGATAACTTCAAAATAAAAATTTAAAAAATTCATGTTAAAGAAACCATTTTTATTTTTTTGTTGATTTCAAAAACAACCCTTCAAATTTTATTTTAAAATATGTGATTGACCTTTTCAAAAATGTATCATGTGTCAGTCATATAATCAGTGGGCATCAAGTTTGAGAAATACAGGCCCATAGAATGAGAGGTAGGGGCCCCAGAAGTTGAGCACAGATATTGTCAGAGGGATGGCAGACAGGGGGACAGCAAACTACAGAGCACTGAACAGAAAAAAAGGAGGCAAGAAAACAAGAGTGCCATGGGATTGACACCCTCTGGAGTTTTCCTCCATAGAAAGGGAAGCCCAAACGGTCTTTACATACCTCTACAATAAACCACTCTCCCAGGCCCAAGGTTAAAACTGAAGTTGATATGTCACATCAGACCACTATGAAGAATCATCTACAAAAATTATGATGAAGTCATCTGTAAATACCTACTGGTATCAATAGCTTTAACTCATGGGTTGGCATATTGGTTTATCAGGAAGTTCCCTATTGATTTTTTAATAAATATATTATCCATAGAAGTTATATGCAGTGATTTCCCTGGAAAAGCTGACATTTATTCAATAATATTTACTTTACTAAATTAAGTAGAAACATATACTCATATATCTCTGCTATATCTGGGAAATTATCTTCTCAGAGTTAAGGTAAGAGGCTACCTGTTTTATAGAAATATTAGGACACAGTTTAATAATATAAAGCTTAGGAAAGGCTCTAGGTTTGTAAGATTTACCAGCTATGGATTAATTCTTCACTGACTTTTATATCAAATACCATTAAGTTAAAGTTAACTCTTAAAACTTATTTTAGTCAAATAAGTGAACTTTTTAAAGATGGTACTCTTTAAGGACAAAAAGTCATCATTGTTTACAATTTCAAGTGTCTTTCTCTTACAATAATTTACCAGGACTATGACCTAATCTTAAATATTCCTCTAAAGCCAAAGTATGGCAGAGGCTACAAGCTACTCATGAAATGTTCTTTTATTCTTCTTCCTGTGCATCCAAGTAAACTACCCAGATGCCCATGAAAGTTGCAGGGATCACATGACTTTGTTCTCTCTACTTGCAAATCTGCCAGAAACCTCCCACACAATTCTCCACAGATTTTCTCCTTTACCATATAGACGTCCACCTGAGGACACTCTGGGGGAATGCATGCTAAAGATGGCAGAGTTCTTTTCAAACTGGATGTCTGTGTGGAATGAGGTGTCAAACCCCAAACCTTCAACCCCTCTAGACCATTATATGAATAAAAAGAAAATGTCTACAGTGTTGAAGCACTGAAATTCTGGAATTTGTCACAGTATTTAGTATATTTTTGTATTTTATAAATTCTTAGCAAAAGATGAAGAGCTTCATTTCCTTTGGAAGGTCCTTTATAATCATAAAGATCTAGATCACAGGACCTATTGAATTTGGTTGAATCCTATTCTCAAAATTCATTCAAGAGTTCAATAGACATTTGTGGAATAATCATTTCATTTGCTGTTACAAAGACTTACAAAGTAGGTGAAAATGCCTCCCATGAATGCAATTGTTACAAAACAACCTTTTTTAATATTGTATCTTCAAATGACAGAGAAAGCCTAATAATAAAAAATATGATAAACTACCTTCTCAAAGAATAATTCCTTTGGTCAAAATTGTTTTTTAATGAATTTTTATTGTATATTTTTCCATTATCATTTAGTCTCCTTAACCCCTCTTCCCCCAGCAATCACCACAATGTTGTCCATGTCCATGAATCCTTTTTCCTTTTTGCTCAATTCCTGCATCCCCTAACCTCCCCCTACCCATAGCTGTCATCCTGCTCTCCATCTATGAGTGTTTCTCTATTTTGCTTGTTAGTTCAGTTTGTTCATTAGATTCCACAGATGAGTGAAATCATATGGTATTTTTCTTTCTCCGACTGGCTGATTTCACTTAAGATAATGCTCTCCAGGTCTATCCATGCTCTCGCAAAAGGTAAAACTTTCCTCTTTTTTACAACTTGAGTAGTATTCCATTGTGTAAATGTCCCATAGTTGTTTTTATATATTTGTTTGGTTGGTGAGTTGCATTCTGTGTTTATTTTTGTTAACCAATTTTCATTTCCAATTCTTAAGTGTTAGCATCTATTCCCATGAATTAACTCAGGGAATTATCTTTCTTTTCTTTTTAATAAATTAGAGAGAAGTTCATCAGCTTAGAAAGCACTGGGCTTAAAATTTTGAAAACCAGTCATTTTCCCCCACCAATTAATAGAAATAGCAAGAAAAGCAAGAAATACAAATGGCATACCTCTAAAGGGTTTCACAACAATTAATATTTTGAAAAATTTTGTTGAATTTGTCAAGGATGAAATCTTAGAGTTCTCTTCTTTACCTCACTTGAACTAAATGGTGTAAGTTAACCAAGAAAGAAAAAAAATCACTTGTATCAGAAGACAAGTTGAAACTAAAACTGTTTTAAAATTCCCCTATTTGGTTCATGGATA
>VMDR010035356.1:0-10789 GCA_007922815.1 Macrotus californicus | reverse complement strand
TTAAACAAAATAATAGATAGATGTATGTGATAAACCATTTTAAAATAAATAGTATTGAAATTTTAGTATTGGCAGTTTTGTGATTCTTAAATGGATTCATGGATGTTTTATTGTATTGTCCTGCTTTGAAATATATGTATTTGTTACATATGATCCATGTTTTTAGTATACATCAAATATTATAATAAAATGTTTGGGAATGTTAAATCAAATGTACAACAGTTGTTACCTCTGAAGAAAACTTCAGAAGGGCCTTTTGCAGTGTTTATTAAATTCAAAATCTGATATAAAAGTACTTAAATGCTAAACTGTAATATACTATTATAACAATTTTAAAAAGCATGCCACAGATCTAAAATTTACAGAATAGAAAGCTGTGATATATTGATAGTTTTTAAAAACATAGAACACTGTATATAGTACAATTTAATTTTTGTAAAGAATACAAAATTTATATATATTTTACACGTAGGTGCTGCATTCATAGAAAATCAGAAAAATTGCACCCCGAGCTGCTGATAGTGTGTGTGCTCCTGGAGCAGCGGTTCTCCAGGACAGGGGTCTGTGGGGTTCTGCCTCAGGGGACCTTTGGCCATGTCTGGAGATGCTGTTGGTTTTCACAGTGAGGAGAGTGCCACCAAATTAGGAATCACTAACAAAAATTATGTCTTACAACTGTGTATGAGAATTTAAAATATAATGCTAAGTAACTTGTGAGTGAAAAGTATTGCTGATCGACATGGAAAAGGAGTGCAATCTCACTTGTAATTAGGGGAATTCAAATTAACACACAATGTGCTATTTCATATACAGCACATTGACAAAAATTAAAGTGCAAGAGCACAAAATGCTGTGAAGACTAGAAAATAGGAGTGCTTTTATACTAGTGGTGTGCATAAACTGCTTGATAACACCAATTTGGAGAGTTATTTTACGGTATCTAGTAAACTTGACTATATGAACCCTGTAGCTCCACATTTCCTCTTCTAGGGGTATGCTGTAGAGAAATGCTCACACATCTTATACGAGGAGACATACATAATGTCTTGATGAAAACCATATCGGAGTAATTATAAAAGCCCATCATTCAAGGAATGGATAATAAATTAAAATATATTCATACAGTTGAATACCATTTCAAGTTAAAATAATTGAACTAGTTTTACAGACAATATTGAGCAATTGTGAAATCAAAACATTGAGATAAAAATAATTTGTAAGATTATCCTTTTGTACTGTGCTATTCATGTAAATTTTTAATTGCACAAGAGTACATAGGATTACGGGTTACCTGTAGCACTGGCATCACATCAGGGACAGGAAGGAAGGATATACCAACCTTAGGGGAGTGGTTCCTGTTGAGGGACAATGGAGAGAGCGTTCAACTAAGTCATTAATGTTCTTCATTTCTTTAACAATATATAAGTTTCAGACAAATGTGAGTACTTGATGATACTGAGTACATGGGTGTCTTTCCTTTATGTTTATTTTTTGGAAAATTTGGAACATTTTTATGACTGAAGGGAAAGAACACCAAAAGCTAAGAACTATTATTCCATGTCGTTCAGGGCAAAAATTGTATTTCTGACTCTGATGTGGACAGGGTAGGCTAACAGTACTAGATGAAGCTCCAGAATCGCTTTGGAAGGAATCTTTCCCGATATTCTCTCTTCCTCCTGTTTCCTTCTCTCACTGTGCCCCGCCAACTATACATTAACCTGTTTGTTTTGTACACACTTCCATTAAACTACCTATTGCACTAATTACATTTATTTGCGTATTATCCTCAGTCTAAAGACCATAGTAGTAGCTTTATCCTGTTTGGTTGTCCTTTTGCCTGACAAATAGCACTGAATAAACATTTGATAAATGAAATGATGAATAATTAAACAGATTCCAAAGGAGGAAACAATTTGTAAAGGACACTTAACCAATGTTAAACTTCGCCTGTAGTTTAGTTTTGATATGATTGACACAGGATATGTTCTTGTGCAAATTCCATAACATAGGGCATCCAATCAGGCTCTATGCGTTAGTTAAGATTAGATTTTGAGATATATATACATATATATAATATATTTAATAATATAATATAAATAAATATAATAATTTATAAATAATATAATAATTATATATATCTATATATATAAACAAATAATCTGGATAATCTAAAATAACAGTGGTTTCCATTAGAAATTCATTCCTCTCATACCAAAAAGAAACCCCAAACAAAGCAACCCAGGCTGGCATGGAGGTCCTACAGTGTAGGAGTCCCACGCTCCAACCATCTTTCTGCTCCGCCATCTTTATTGAGGGCGCTCATGAATCAGGATGGCTGCTTGAATTCCAAAACCAACCTCCCGCCCTCCCTCCCTTTTCTTTTCTCTCCCTCCCTTCCTTCCATTCATCTTCCTTTTTGTCTTCTTTTAACTAAGCCCAAAGAGAGATGGAAACAGGCCAGAAAGTGCCTACCACTACTTTTGAAAGACTGCCCTGAAGTTCCTTACAGCACTTCGCCTTACAACCCCTTGGCCGGCACGTAGTCACGGGCCCTCATCAAGCTGCACAAGGGGCTGGGGCATATCTTTTAGCAGGAGGACAGTGTTTCTAGCTAAATGTTGTGGTTCTGTTACAAAAGAACAGGGGGAGATTGGACACTGGAATGCAAGTAGCAGTCTCTGAATTTATTTTTTTTTTAATCAGCAATGGTTGCTAACAGGAGAAGGTAGAAAGAAGCTTTCCAGAGAAAGCATTTAGTTTACTATTTATGAAAGCCTGCTCATAAACAAGCCAAAAATTAGGATACTTTGTATTTAATTCAGTTTCCTTCCCATTTTTCATCTCAAGTACAAGATATTAACAAAATGTTCATGTTTTAGAGTGTTGCTTATAGAAATTAATGTTAAATTGGACTTAATAGGATTTTCTTGCTCTTTTTCTTCTGCTCTTTTACGTATTTTAAACCGGGAAATTGTTTGAGTTTTGGTTCTAGGGCCATGCTTATAAATTTAGGATCTGCTGAAGTGCTAGCTTTTGGGTGGGGTGGGGGTGGGGGGCAGAGGGAGGTGCAACAGAGGTGGTGGTGGAAGGAGGAAGCTAATATTTTATAGAAAATAAATCCGTAAATAGCAGATTTTCTCTGGGCATCTAATTCTGATCACTGTTCTGATATTGATTCTTTTCACTGAGGTTGTAAAGTGAAGTTCTAATGAAAACTTTTATTCTTTGGAAATTTGGAAAATTGCTTTACATGAGTCGTTTTCCCTCCAGGCTCTAAATTACCTTGGTATTCAGCCCACAAAGGAACAGCACCAAGCTCTGAGGCAGCAAGTGCAAGCAGACCCAAAGGGGACAGTGTCTTTTGGAGGTAATATTAGACACATTGTGTTGTGTCATCACAGAGACTTGTTTGAAGAGTTCTTGTGACTCATTTTCATTAAAATTCCTCTTCCTAGAAGGAGTGAGGAAACAAACAAGACCACATCTATTTGTAGCTCCTCCATCAGCACTCTAAAAATTCAGCTGGAAGTACAGTAGGTCAGCAGGAAGGAGAGCTTTCTCAGAACCTTTTGTCTTTAAAATACTGTAATTCTGTATTTTTTATTTATTACATGAGCATTGTTTTAGTAGTAACACAAAAGTGCAAAATGTAGAAGTGCTAATTTTGGTGCTAATTATGGTGAAATTTTGATCTTTTTTTAGCTAATGTGATATGGTAAATATTTTTATGATGCTGTATAATTATTCCTACTAAAGGTAGCATAATGTTCACGCACTGTAATATTAAGCTTTTCCACTATTGGGAATTTTGATGGTATCTTGGTAGCTGATAATATAAATAATTCTGTATTTAATGTCATAGCATGGTTTTCTTTTTTCTTGAGATGAATGCCCACAAGTGGTTTGGACTTTTGATATGTATTGATAAGTTGTTTTCCAGAGTTGTTTTACATGTTATTTTTTCTGCCACTAGTAATATTGGAATATAACAATTTTTGTATCCTGGACAGCATTACATATTTAATTTTTTTCTCATGGAGTAGATGCAACATTGTATCATTTTAAAAAGCATCTCTGCTGCTAGAAAAAGGAATTCACTTCTTGGTTTTGAAGTAATGAAACAAAGGATATATTTGCTCCCTTGAAAATCACCTCAAAATAATGAGACCCAAGAGACAGAACTGCATGTATACTAAAAACACAATATACATGGACAGAAAATAAATTAATTCCTGAGCAGAGGCAGGTAAAGCCTGAAGAGATAAGGGAATCACAATGGGGAGCAGCTGATTTGTCCCTGAAAAGAACTGAGAGCATCAGGTACTTCTGAAAGCTAGATGCAGGCAGGACATTTAAAACCGAAAGTTGAAAGTTTGTGTAGAAAGCAGTTATATATGTTGTTCCATGCCCCCTCTCAAGCAATCCAGCAACTACCACTCCTTCATGCCTGCAGAGGAAAAGAAATATATTCTCGAGGAGTTCAACCAGAGAGGTTTGCACCCATAGTTGCAGCTGGATATTTGGGGGAGTGTATGGTGACTTACCACTCACAACGCACACCTAGATTGCTCAGGGAAATGGGAAGCCAAGTTTGTATTCTATAGGCAAGAGGTCATAGGAGTCTCGGGAGAAGCTGAACAAAATCACCAGCTCGGCCACCTAATTGGTCTGCAGTGGAAAGGCCAGTTGACGAGGGAAGTTATCCACACAAAATATTCAAGCAACATTTTAGTGCTTAATTCTTCTTAACTATGAACTCACAGCCAAGAGTCACTAGATGTTTGGAGACGCCCTCCAACATAACATGTAGAGCCCTAACCGTGAGGCAAATAGAAGAGAAGGAACTGAAAAAAGGGGAATGTTGCAAGAGCGGAAGAGAAGAACTTCTTGATGAACCATAAGTAACACCTTTAAAAAGATAAGCAAAGATAGGCATCCATGACATAAGAGTAGGCCGCCATAAAATAGGAACAATGAGAGATCATTAAAAGGATCCTGGGAAATTAAAAACGCAGTAGTCAAAACAAAAACATTTGAGGGCAGATAGGTGAATAGGTCGCACGCCAACACTTCGTGTCTGAAGAAGCTTATCGTTTGCTCCGACTGCATGAGGCAGCGTTATGTGACAATCAGGAGTGTGTATCTCTGAGTCAGACCTTAAATGGAACCCTGTCCTGCCGCTTATTCGCCAAGTGGCTTTGGGTGATTTAGACAGTTAACTTGTCTTAGCCCGAAACTGTCAGGTGGAGACGGCAGAAGGACCTGCCTCATGAAACTCTGAGGAGGAGCCTGCAAAGCACCATGCCTACCATACAGAGGCTTTACAGAAACATTAGCTGCTACTGTTACTATTATTCAATCTTGGGCTCTTCCGGCTAGAAAAACTGTAAATCATAATATTGTCATATGTTTCAGAAGAAGTCCTGTGCATAATTTACAAGTTGGAGGAATAGTCATGTCTGTGATGTATATTTGCTTTATTATTATCTTAACTATTAACTTCAGCAAAGTTAGATGAAATTAAAATCAGTTTATCTCCTACTTTTTGTTTGAACTTCTATTTATCTGTCACTTCAGTTAATACTATTTTAAGGCAACTTATTTGAGTAAGTTAAATTTTGAGCTTTAGTTATAACACATAGCTTCAACTTAATATAGAAAAAGATAAGATTTATTTAGATGAAGTTAAATATGTTCTTCCCGAAATGTGTTCCATTTTAGACTTTGTCCAGGTTGCCAGAAAGTTGTTTTGCTTGCAGTTGGATGAAGTCGACGGCGGTGCACCTGAAACCTCCAACATCCTGGATTCACAGGTAGAGTGGGCCCTGAGGAATTGTCTTGATTGCACTTACATCCTACGTCTTGAATGTTATATGACACGTATGAGGGTTTTTGTCATTTCTCACTGTTTTTTATAGCTGTCTTCCAAAGTGGCTGCACAATATTGTCCTTCCACCAGCAGTGAACAAGAGTCCCAGAGCCCTGGTCGTTTGGAAACCCCCAGGTCTCCCAGACCTCCCAGAACTGAGCCACTGATGGATCAGAACTGATTCTGTAGCATTTCGGTTGGGAAACCAAAGGTGTGAGAGCGCGGCTTCTCTTCCACTGATGTAGATGCTACACATCCATCTGCTTCGTATTGACAGCAGAGCATCGGTTTCTTCTTGCCAAATAGCCCTCGAAGCCCCCCATCCACATGTGCTGAGAAGGGGCAGAGATGCTGTGTGGCTTAGAGCATAAGTGAAGTGGGGAACTCAGAGTGCTTTGTGCGAGCACTCAAAGCTTTCTTAGCAGCGACAAAGAAATGCTCATGCTCCAGATTAGTAATCTGTGTCGTCACCAGTATTATTTTAGGACAGATAGGACTGCATTCAGCCTGTGATGCTTTGGCAACGAGAGCAAAGTGCCGAAGGTGCTTGTGCAGGGGCTTCTGCGTGCTAGGAATGCACTGTTTGTAGCACAGATCAAAATGTTGGGTGTGGTATTAATTTATATGTTGTCCTTTGCTGTATTATGCTTTTCAGCACATAGAAGACATCCCGACAAACTGTTGGCTTTCCTTTATTTTTTCCCACCGGAATCCATAGTAAGAATACGTTTTACTTCACCACACCCACATGTGGAATTAAAACAAAAGTCTAAAAACATTACTTACCTTTTCTACATCATGGCATTCTTATTCAATATTCACTTCTGTTTCCTTTTCATGAAATATTTGGTCTATTAATTCACTAAAGGGTCATGTACCATGATTTGGAAAATTCTATAAAAATCACTGCTTGTCAAGCAGCTGACCAGAAACAAAAAATATTTCATTTTTTTGTAGTATAATTCCCAACTGTTTTTTGAGTTAAAAACAACATAATGCCTCATCTGAAGTTTATCAATTGATCGTGGTTGAGGATGCTGACAGTCTCTGAAGGTGGGGAAATTCCACTCCAGTTACCCCTCTACCGTTTTGTCACAAACAGGAGTCAGATTTTGTAATCCATCTGTTGGGGCTTCTTTTCTTTTCTTCTCTTTTCTTTTCTTTCTTTCCTCATGTTTCTTTGGGGAGGGGAGGACTTATCTTCTTCTTAATTTATTTTTTAAAAACATTTTTGCTGATGCATAGTGGACACACAGTAAAGTACAAAAATCTCACATGTACAACCTGAGGAATTTCTGTATGCATCTCTTGTGTAATTGCCACTCAAAAGGCTCCTTCGTGTCAACTTTCCAGTCGGCTGTGTCTCTGACCTTTATAGGGAACCACTATTCTGGTTTTTATTAGCATAGATTACTTTCGCCTGTTCTTGAACTTCATTATGAATAGAATCATACATATATGTTCTTGTAACTAGCTTCTTTTGCTTATCATTTTGTCTGACGCAAAAGATTTCTTGAGATGCTATCTTTTAGAAAGGAAGAATTGCTGAGTCATTCTAAGTCAGTCCTACTTTTGTTTAGTAGACAAAAAACTTGATTTTGGAATAAGATGGCATTTAGAATAAAAAAGATAATTACCTTACTGTGATTCTAATCATCATTACTATATAAACATTTACATATTGCTACACTTGCTGGTGTCATAAGGTTACACAGAGAAAAAGCAAGGTTGGAGCCTACATTTAGCTGTTGTCTAATCTTAGGAAGGCAGGCTCTAGTGCACCTTACCATGGTGGGTTCACCACGGTAATCGAGTACCACAAATGGATTATCTTAAAACCACAGAGAGAATTCCCTAATGCAGGCTTTTCACAATTTGGGCTCTTGCTTAACCAGTTTAGTAGATTGCAGCCACCATTTGAACACGGGAAACACAAGAGTGGCACCAACGTGAACTGAATGTGCTAAGAGTGAGCAGGGTTTCACTTACGCTGGGTCCCGATGCAAACGACACTCTCAGTGTGTGGAGTGGTGCACACTTCTTGGCCACTTAACCATCCGCTCCTCTGTAAGCTATCAAGTGTATATCAAACAACTGATGTGCATGGCCTTGTGCTCGGTGCTCTGGTGCTTGTTATTAAATAGGTGAAACGCCAACCACCACACTGTGCACGTGAACCTCACATAACGCAGTGCTGAATGTCAACTGCAACTGGTTAAAAAGGGGGAAGTAAAACTCCAGCCTGTCCCTCCAGGAACTTGGGGTATAGTGGAAGGAAAGTGATGTATACAGATAATTTTAGTTAAAAAAGGCACTGTGTGATAATATGGAGAGCTTAGAGCATTCAGAGAAGATTCATGACAGAGTTGGCATGTGAGCGAGTTGGGAATGATCGATAGAATTTTATCTGCTCAGGAGGTGAACAGAGTGTGATGAGCACCTGTGAGAACGACAACAAAATGTATGTAGTGTAATGGTAAGCAGAGCATGATCTACTTTTTCAAAAAGATAATCTGGTACATGCAGGTCAGTGAAAAATGTTAGTCCTGAAAGGGGAAATATTAAACTAAGAAGTTTGTACTGTATTAATAGTCCATTAGGAGCCACTGGGGAGAACAATGATCGAAGCGACATTATAGAAATAATAATCTTGTGATAGTATCGGGGATCTTGGGAGGGGATGGAGCTGGTGGTAGGGAGTCTAGGTAGGGGACAAAGGAGAGTCCGAATATTGAATGACAAATATATAAAGGGGGGTGGATTGTAGTACAGTCAGATGCCTCCACTACCAACGTCCCCACCTCCCCGCTTTGCTTTTGCACAAAGCTAGTTAATATCCTTTGGAACACACTTTAGGAAATATTTTAACATTTGAAAATCTTATCTATTTGAAACTAATCTAAAACAGTATAAGAAGGGACTCTCTAAGCTTGTGTGTTGAGGACTTAACAAAAGAGTAGAGACGGATGAAGAATACGAGATCATGGAAATTACAGACAATGGCCTTACAGATACACAAAAGCAAATGTGTCAGAACAAAAGGACCCATAACGTTTAGGAACAGTATGTCTTCTCAGATTTGAAGGATGGCCCTCCCTCTAGGATTCGGAAAGCAAATCTGAGTTTGTTAATTCACCATGATTTTTGTTGAGTAGTTAGTAAAAATCACAAACTGATGTTAGACTTCTGTGAGAATCTTGGGATGACCATTTATTAGCTGTGAAACCTGAGGTAAACTACTAACCTTCTGAGCCATTTTCCTCATCTGTAAATGGAAGCAATGCTGTACTACGGGTTTAATATTGAATCTATATAGTCCTTAGCAAGGTATCTGCACATGGTCCCTTCCCAATAAAGGGTTGGTATTATTTGTATTATCTTGTTTTACCCTGCATTCAGTAGCTTTCTCTACTTAATCCTTTAAATCATATTTTCTATATTTTTAGTTCTCTTATAACTTCTACATAGAAGATGACTGTAATTACACTTGGATTTTTATCTCTGATAAGATGGCCGTTGTTTTTTACCTTGCAATTTACTGTCAAAGAGATCATGTTAAAAGTAAGAGAGATTGTCAGCTCTGCTATTTTTTGTTGTTGTTATTCACTTGTGCATGAATTATTAATATAATCTGCAAGACAGTTTCCGTTCAGGAATCTCTGTGAGCCACTTACTTGACGGTTATGTTACATTGTGTTTCATTAAAATGAGACACGCCATCAATTGATTTCCTTTACTGGGTTTATGTAAACAGTCTTGGTTTATAGGACCCAGCATTTTGCTAGCCTTAGAGGCCATGTACTTGGAAAGTGGATATATATCTTCAGGGAATACTTATGCTGATAGCTCATAAAGTCTTTTTAACAGTATAAGCAGTCTTGGGATTTGGACTTTTAAGAAAAATGTATTGTTAAATTAGAATCATAAAGATGCCAACAGAGTATGGATACCTGATAATCACCTAAGTTCTGTTACAAGTGACAACAATGGAAGATTAAGCGTAAATGAGTGAAGTTCCCATCGATTACTTTAACATTCTCCTTTATCCAATCAAATGACTCCTAAGCCTTGTCAAGAAGGACTTTTATGTTAGTTTTCATAATTAGCATCTAGTGCATAATTTCTCTCTTATGTTTTAATGTTGACAGCTTGCCACCTTTGGCTGCCCAGAAGCAGATGAAATGCAGAGGCTGGAACATGAAAGAAATGATGCTCTGAAAGAAGTGAATGCACTTAAGGTATCTCCAGTTTAGCTTTCTCACAGTTTCTTTAGAAAGAAGAAAAGGAAAATTGTGTTGAATTCACAAGTATTGGGGCTTAATGTTACTTTTAATTAAAGAATATCAATATCAGCTTAATATTGGTCAATATTGAATATTAATATCAAGTAATTCATTTCTTCAGTTGATCATTAGAGTTAATTTTTCAGTTCACACACTTCATATTTTACCATATCCCTGTAAGAGCCAGCGTGCACAGTGGTTTTACTCAGACCTTCTGATCTGGCTACTTCTCACCCCTTTTTTTCCTCACACTGGTGGCAAGGGTGAGGAGCCAGCAAAGTGAACCGTGACAACGCCGGGTCCTTAGATGGTCACTGGGAAATGCACTCTCTCCCATGTCCATGGGCATGCTTCAGGGTCATCTTCTTGTGCCGACGTCAGTTGGAGTGAAGGCAGTGTGATTTAAGGGAAGAAAAAACACCCAATATATCTCAAAGATACTCGAAGATTTTGATTCTCTTTATATGCTTTCATTTTGTGTTTAGTAAAATATTAAATTTAAATTACATCCTGATTTTTATAAAAGGCCATTATACTTTTTAAATCTTTGAGAAAAGCAGCATAAGTACCTGATTTACCATTAATTCAACATAGAAATATATTTTAATATTATTTTTAATTATTTTCATAAGTAAGT
>VMDR010035355.1:0-10788 GCA_007922815.1 Macrotus californicus | reverse complement strand
CAGGGGGAGGATAAGAATAGTATAGGAAACGTAGAAGCCAAAGAACTCATATAGAGGACCCATGGTCATAAACTAAAGAGGGGGAGTGTGGGGGGAAGGGGTGTGCAGGGAGGGGGGTGGGGGGAGGAGATGGGACAACTATAATAGTATAATCAATAAAATATATTAAAAAAAAAAAGGAATAGGAAAAAGCCAGAATGGCTAAAGGGGCAAAGTACATGAGACAAGGTCAGGGATGTAGACAGGGCTAGCCTACGTGGGTCCTTTGGGCCCATCATAAGAAATGGGGTATTCTTCTAAATGTAAAGAAGTCATTCATGGGCTTTATGCAGAAGAAAAAGATACTGGATTTAGATTTGTCAGAGGTCTCACTGGCTGCTGTATAGAAAATGGGTTGTAGGAAGACTAATCAACAAAACAAACAAGCAAGCAAAATATAACCAGAGACATTGAAATTAAGAACAAACTGACAATGACCACAGGGGAGGTGGGAGGAGATAATGGGGGAGAAATGGGGAAGGGTTTTCAGGAACTATAAAAAACACATGGACAAAACCAAGGGTGGGGGGTGGGATCAGGGAAGGGAGGTAGGAATGGCTGGGGTGGCAGGGAGTGGTAGGGGGAAAATACAGACAACTGTACTTGAACAACAATTTTTTAAAGTTATTTACATAATAATAGTCATTTGCTCTATAGTGTTAACAGTGAAAATAGAGAAAAGTAGGTGAATCGGGGGTACAATTTGGAGATAAACTCCACAGGACTTGTTAATGGGTTGAATGTGGAAAAAGAAA
The DNA here is from genome assembly GCA_007922815.1 of Macrotus californicus. NCBI lineage: Eukaryota > Metazoa > Chordata > Mammalia > Chiroptera > Phyllostomidae > Macrotus > Macrotus californicus. Next base: position 9,994 of record VMDR010035355.1, on the reverse strand, counting down.
AAGAGGAATTGCTCTTTGACATAAGCAATTTGTAGATGCCATTTTCTGAAATGGAAAATGTTGAAGGTAGGGCAGGTTTAGGAGGGTGATAGGTAGACGAGAGAGGCTTGAACATGCTAATGCTATAATGCTATATGCTATATAATGTTTTAATGCTAATTGAAGTGATCCATTAGAGAGGAAGTGATCAAAGATACAGGACAAAGAAGGAATCAATCCTAAGGGATCCCAGGGTCACAAAGTCTACTGTTCTGCCAATCTAGTTGTTGAGGGTTCAGTCTCATTAAGTAAATCAGACCTTAGACCATGGACACTGGCTAGTCAGGATGGAGGAATGCTGAGTTATACATACATAAATAAATGAATGAGTTTGTTCAATGACCACAATTCTCTATCCTAATTTATATATTTTTCAGAAGCAACACTGAAAGAAGAAATCTTGGAATACTTTTTGTGATTATTCCCTATCCATCCCTCACTGGATCATTTCTATCAACATTCAAACATGTTCAAGGTAGGTTACAAAGCTGTAAGAGGGTGCAGCAAGGGGGGGGGGCCCAAAGAAGAATTTGTAATGGGGTCCAGAACTCAGGGTGTCCAGGAAATATTAATAATATGGGATATCCTCACCCTCACAAATCTGAACTGGGGGATGGGACACATGGAACAGGGCCATTGAGAGCTATTTTGCATAGTAACAGTTTCACAAATAACCTCAGGCATGGTCATTTAACATATCTGTAAGTTTTAACTGGTTTCATGGATATGTCAAATAGCTGTGGTTGTGCTTTGAGCCAGAGAGATGGGAGTGACTCCCACCCAGGATGTAACTAGGAGGCAACTCCCCCTGGTTACAGAGCCTGCATAAGAGCTTGGAGATGACTGGCTACACACCACAGGGCCATGCCTGTCTGGACTTACTATGGCAGCCCAGAAAAGCTGGAAAAGTACAGGAATGCTGGCAAGTATAGCTGATTATGGGAGGAGTCGGAAATGGGGCTGCAGAGGAAGATTGGCACTGGAATTTAAACCCAGGCATGGCAGCCATGACAAGAACCACACAGCTTTAACAGGGGAGGGTCACACACACAGCTTAGGAAGCCGGAAGGCAAGATGCAGCAGCAATGCAGAGCTCTCTCTTAGCAGTTTGGAAGAATGCAGGAGAGATGCTGCAGGAAGGAAAGGGGTGAAAGGACTCTTGCTGGGGGGCCATGAGGAGGTGCCATGTGGTTTTGGATTAAGAACTGGAGATCCCAGTGACACAGCTGATGGTGCTGGGAACCGAGGGAGAGCTACCAGCCAAGCATGGATTACTGGGAAGAACCGGGGGCTACCTGAGCCACTCACCTCTATTTCTTTTCCTGAGATACAGTACTCTAGACCAGGCAAAGGGGGGAAGGAAGGATTGTGTGTTTGTGGGTGTTTTAAGGGACTTTGGGATTTTAATGAAGCCATTAAGTCATTAGTCTTAAGTCTGTATAACTTTTGAATAAATAATTCCTTTTCTTTTCACCAGTCTCTGACATGGAGAGCTATAAATTCCCTTGTGTTGGGCAAGGCAAACCTAGTACAGGGGGACCCCAGGAGAAGGGGAAGTCCATTCAGTAACATTGTGCAACTCCTTCTCCAGTGGTCAATCAGGGAAAATCATGGGAGACCACATGTGCAGTAGTTTTAAAGTAATACAACCAGTTGTACATGCGTAATAAAAGCCCTCCAAAACTAGCCAGGAGGGATCCACCCTATAAAAATAGAATCCCTCCAGTCTATGAGGTCAATCTCTGCTTGGAGTTGGCCTGCTCCCATGTTCTGTGCTATAAACTCTGTGTGTTCGATTCAATTCTTTGTCCCAATCACCAAGAACCTGGTTACCTGTGCCCACCTGTGACAAAGCCATATGCATTCTATAATCTATTATATGCACCCACATAATGCATTTGATACATAATTGAGGACTACCATTACAATGTAAATAGTATTTTTAGAATTGAATTATAAATAACTTTTTTCATTGTCTTCACTTTGTAAATTTTCTATGATGAACATGTACTTTTTTATCTTTAAAAGTAATAATCTATTAGATAAATATCTTGGGGTCTCAGAAATACCCAAATTCTAAATGATTCTTCAGGGAGAAGGGAGAAGCTAGCACAGTCAGCAGCACAGTTTTACTCAGGGAATTCGCTCTGTTTGCCTGGTCTCTCCTCCTACAAGGAGCACAGATGGCCTCCCCAAGTATGCTGCTGAGGTCCCAGCCACCATCTCCCATCTGCAGGAGCGGCCACTCATCTGAGAAAGCTCATTTACCTACGTCAAGAGGCCAGTCAAGGTGCCCACTGCCAACTCTCAGGCCATCAACTATAAATTAAAAATATTGTTTTCCAACAGGTATTACATTATATTTTAAAACTCGAAAGTACAGACAGTGTATAGTGAAAGCTCCTCCTTACAGCCCTGTTCCCTAGACCAGGGGTGTCAAACTCATTTTCACCAGGGGCCACATCAGCCTCATGGTTGCCTTCAAAGGGCCAAATATAATTTTAGGACTGTATAAATGTAACTACTCCTTAACTAGAGTAAAGGAGCTCAGCACTGCTGCTGGGTAGAAACAAGGTACCGAGCCAGATCAAACAAGGTAGAGGGCCGGATTTCGCCCACAGACCTTGTGTTTGCCACCTGTGCCCTAGACACCCAGGTCCCCCTCCCTTGGTGAAACAAATATTACCAGTTTCCCATGTAACCTCGAGAAAAATAATTTTTTTAAATGTATTACGTAATGAAGAAAAATTTAGTTTAGAAAAATGAGAAAATATAAATAACCACTAAGGAGACAATAGAACCATCCCTCTAATGCTGTTAACACTTGGGTATATGTGCTTAAATTAATACCCTTGTGTATCTAAACATAACAAAACAATAATTAGAATTAAAATTTTCAAAAACTATCTCTGTACATCAATTATTCCTATAAATAGCCTTTCAAAATTTAGATCATACTGTAAACTTTTTAAAATAGCTATATTGTTAATATATTTCCACATCAATAAAGATACTTCCACATATTATCTTTAATGGCCAAATAGTATCCATTATTTGAACACATTTAAATAAGCCCTTCCTGCAGGACTTTTAGATGGGTTTAATTTTTTTTAATGTTGTGATGAATATTCATGATGGGTATGTGGGTGTGTATCTTTGTATGTATCACTAATGATATCTAGGTCACTTTAAGCCTTCCAGAAAGGGCACCTCCAACAGCTGCCCATGAGAACTGGCACTTCAGTTCTGAAAAGCTGCTGATTCCCGACTGGCCATGAAAGGAAGCCATTCTTGTCTTTTTCATTACATCCATTCTTAGCATAGTGTCAAGAACATAATCAAGAACTCATAAATAGTTTTTGGATCCAAGAACTGAAATTACTTTAAAATAGCTACCATTACCTAATACCCACTGGCTATTCAAGACTCTTCCTGTATCCCTTTTTCTTACCCAGGGATGAAGTCAAACTTTTAAAAATCAATGAACTCAAACACAGAGTTGAAGAAAACTTTGTGCTCTATTTACAAAATATTTTAGCTGGAATAACTGACAATTACTCATACATAATCCAATTACCATTTACTGAGGAACTACCGAGTGCTGTGCCAGGTACACTATATGATCTCTTATTTTATGAGGTATGTGTTTTATTATACCCAATTTATAGATAGTAACTAATGATTTTTTAAAGGATTCACATGATCCTGGCTGATGTGACTCCCTTGGTTGGAGTGTTGCCCCGTGCACCAAAAGGTCACGGGTTCAATTCCCAGTCAGAGCACATGCCTGGGTTGTGGGTTCAATTTCTGTCAGACACATATAAGAGGCAACTAACTGATGTTTCTCTCTCATATTGATGTTTTTCTCTCTCTCCCACTATTCCCCTCTCTCTAAAATCAATAAGCATGTCCTCAGGTGAGGATAAAAAAGGCAGGGGGATTCACATTTGTGGAGTTCTTACTATGTTTCAAGCATTGTTCTGAGCATTTCCATATTTGTTCATTCTAAAAATATTTAGTATCTGCTCTGTGCCATGTGCTGTGCTAGGTGACAGAGCAGTGAGTAAAACAGACAAAACCTCCAGCTTCATAGAGCTTACACTGGGAAAGGTCAACACTTATGAAGATAAACAAGGAAACTAAAATAAGTGAGATCATTAAAGGTATCTGAATGGAAAAAATAAAGCAAGCAATGGTGATATGAAGTTCTCATTAATCTTCACAACAACTATATGGAGTAGAAACTTATCTGCTTTTCACAACTAAAATAACTTGAGATAAGGAGACAGTTTATTAACTTGACCAAATTTTATGGAACTAAATAAAGTAGGAGAGCAATGGATGTACCGAAGGGGTCTGTAGAGGCTTTAGAGCCCCCTCCCCATAGAATCTCTCTGAGCACCCCAACCCAAGTTCTGAAATGAGCAATTACTCTTATCTCCATCTTATTTAAAGAGCCCTGGAGAACAGCCTTAAAGCCCCAACACTTACCAAAGCTGTACAACGTAACCATAGGCTTGTCCCAGCTTCCATACTGTGCAAGTTCTGCAGTTGCCACAATAGATGAAAGAGCTGGTGCGGATTTGTCCATGACAAAAAGGGAGAGAATTACCCCTCATCCTAAAAACAACCCTGGGAAACAGGTATTATCCCAATAGGGACACCAAGGCTTTTCAGATGAGCAAACTGCAAAATGTCTCTTGCCCAGTGTCATACAGGTAACATTGGCTGAGGCAGAATTTCAACCCATCTCACTCCAGTTTCTAAAGGGAGACGATGACCCCAGTGGGGGCTACCACTCCAAACTTTAAGACGCCTTCGCAGAATCCCATCTTCTGAGGGCAGATACATCAGCTAGGGCCCAGGGCACAGCTGCCTGTCTCCAACAATATCTCTTGAGAAAAAGCAATAGGTAAGTATTGAAAGAAGGTACTTATGAAATCATTTCTGAGAAAAAACAACACAAAAGAACTCTTCACACCCACATACACACAAAAGCACAGCTTCAAAGCAGCAGTATGAAAACGATGGATAAAAGGAGAGGTGGTCTTGAGTCTTAAGTACTTTTCTACTCCCTGAACAAGTTATTGGGCTCCTCCCGCCCCTGTTGTGATTAATAAAGCTTCAAGAGCTATTCAGTCTCCAGGCCATTTTGCTTTAGGAATCTTTGATTTGAAAAATGAGACAAGTAGTTTCAGTGCTGTCATCCTCAGGGGATAAAAAGAAATCTATTTAAATGGTTTTTAAATATTCACAAGAGAGCCATAGGGTCTTGGCCATGTTCCATGTCCTCTCCTCTGTCCCCCTTGCCCAGATAACCTACTATATCAGAATAATGAACACAAACTGTGCCACTGTCAGCAGATGCTGAAGACAGTCATAGGGAGTGTGGTCAACACTGGCCTGAGCTCTTGTCCCTCAGGAATATGGTCTTTAGGGACATAATTCAATAAAGGGTCTTTAATATGGCTTCTCTCAAGCAGGATGGAAGACAAGATGACTGAAAAGCTACAGACAGAGAAAAATATCAATCTGATTTTTTAAAGCCTTTAAAATTAGTTCTATATAATTGTTTCCTTTTCTTTTTAGCATCCAAGTAGATTGAAATCACATCTATATTCACTGTAGCATTATTTACAATGGCCAAGATATGGAAGCAACCCAAGTGTCCATCAATAGATGAGTGGATAAAACAACTATGGGACATTGACATAATGGAATTCTACTCTGCTGTAAAAAAGAAGAAAATTTTACTCTTTGCAACAGTACGGATGGACCTAGAGAACATTATGTTAAGTGAAATAAGCCAGTCAGAGAAAGACAAATACCATATGATTTCACTCATATGTGGAATCTAATGAACAAACTGAACTAACATGCAAAGCAGAGACAAGACTCATAGATGGAGAGCAGATGACAGCTGGTGGTGAAGGGGGTGGGGGGTAAAGGGGTGGAGGGATTGAGCAAAAAAGAAAAAGGGCTCATGGACATGGACAACAGTGTGGTGATTGCTGTGGTCAGGGGGTATAAGGGGACTAAATGGTAATGTAAAAAAATACAATAAAGATTAATTTTTTTTTAGAAAAAAAGATGACCAAAACCAAATCTATGGCTCAAGTACAGTATTTTAGAGGCCACTGTAGTCTGCAAATTTGTGGTCTCTTGTTCCTTAGAGAAGCAAGACAGTGGTTAATGACATGAATTCCAATATTAAACCAGTTCAAATACTTGCTCTACTGCTCTCTACCTACCTGACTTTAGGAATCATATTTAATCTCTCTGAAACTCAGTTCCCTATACTTCAAAATGAAAATAATAGCTCCTACCTCAAAGGACTCTTTCAAGGATTACGTGAAAGAATGTACACAAATTCCTTTGTAGGCAGGAAGAAAATAAAAATCAGCTATAAATATTGAAGAAAAAGAAGCCTTTAAAAGGGTGTATAAATTGGTAGAACCTCTTTGGATACATTTTGTCAAATGCATCAAAATTTAAAATGTGGATTCCCTTTAGTGATTCCACTTCTAGGACACTTAGAACAAGTGTACAGATGTATATGCAGAATGTTTGCAGATACACTTTGTAATTTGAAAATCAGCAACATAAACAGGTATCAATAGAAGAATAGTTAAATGAATCACAATTTTTCTATACTAAGGTATGTGTTATGCAGTGAATAAAAAGAATAAGATATATATGTTTCAACAAGGAAAAAGGTTCACAATATATTATTCTGTGCAAAGAAAAAAGTACTACCTAGAGAGGGGTGATTCCTAAATGACTGTTTGTAGACTTGAGCTCCCTAATAAGTTTTGTTTTCATGTTTTCCATACTTTCAACTATCTCTTAGACAGTTTTATCTTACATCCTCAGGATGACTCACATAAAGCATTACTTCCCCCAACATCCTTGCTCCAGCTCCTGCACGGGGTCCAGCAGAAGTAACACCTGCTTGAGTGTGGTTGGTAGGGTAATAATGTGGGTGTAATAATTTATAGTTTTAATTTGAACATTTCACCTCAAATGTCATATGGCATGCTTGAGTGTGATGTTACTTTATAGAATTACATGCTTATGATTTTGTAATAAAAGATTTTATAATAAAAAGGTGTGTTATTTGTGCTGGACCCTATATTTCTTCTTTATAAGGTCATTGCAGTTTCTCAACAATGAAGAAAAAGCTGGAAACCTTAAAGTTGTTGTAGAATACTTGTTTGCCTTCCCACCTCCACACCATCAAATATATTTATCACAAAGACCACTGGTTATTGCTTTATATATTTTCAAAAAGCTTACTGCCTCATTTTATCTTGTATATCATTATTGGTTCAGGCTTCCAATCAACTTTTGCCTTTGTTATTTATAGTAATAACCTCTTAATTGGTTTCCTTCATCCATTTCTACTGCTCTGCCATCAGAAGTATCCTTTTATAACACAGAATTGTTCATTTGAGCCTCTAATTAAAAAATGTTCATATTGGCTTTTAAAGTTTGACCACTGCAAATTGTTGAAGTATGATTTTATATTTTTCTCACCCTTAAAGTACACTATACTATAAAGGTTCTGTTACAGTGGACAACACTTAGCAAGGCTTCCTGACTTCACTCATTTCCATTAATTCACTAATTCACAAATATCAGTTGAGCAACTACTACATTCTTTGTAGAGAACTTAGCTTCTAACAATATAGCAATAACTAATACAAACTCCCTTAATTCAAAGGCTTACATTCTGATGGAGAGAAAGAGACAAAAATTTAAAAATAATTATATGTCAGAAGATATATATGCATATGTGTGCATATGTGTATATAACCTCAGATACAATAAATATTAGGGAGAAAATAAAGGGGTAGGTTTAGGGGGCTATGCTCTAGTGCAGGGGTGTCAAACTCATTTTCACCAAGGGCCACATCAGCCTCACAGTTGCCTTCAAAGGGCCAAATGTAATTTCAGGACTGCATAAATGTAAGTACTCCTTAACTTTAAGGAGTTGAAATTACATTCGGCCCTTTGGAGGCAACCACAAGGCTAATGTGACCCCTGGTGAAAATGAGTTTGACACCCCTGCTCTAGTGCTAAAATAACATTTGAGACAAGAAGTGGAGGGAATGAGTAAGTCATGTGGGACAAAGGAGAAGGACATTCTGGGCATAGGGAAGCACAAGTGCAGAAGCTCAAGTTCACCATCACTTTTTCTGCTGTGTCAAGCCTGCTGATAAGCCCATGGAATTATTAATCCATGATGGCATATTTCTCATTTCTATACCACTCTTTTTACAATTTTCTTTTCTCTGCTGAAATTCTGCACTTATTTATGCCCAGCGGTCATCTTTTCCATTATATTTTCTCACATTTTCATCCTGGGACAAGTTTAGGTCTACTTCTATTGATCGTTTCCTGTCTTGGCCCTGGGTCACATTATATTGTTCCTTCATATGTTTCATACCTTTTAAAATTGTGTGCTTCATATCTTGTGTAAAATACAGTAGAGAATAAAATAAATGTTACTATCATAAAAAAAGAAAAAGTAGAATGCAAAGCAGTATATATGATATAAACTTATTTACATAAAATATGCAGATAAAGTATAAAATATACACTCTGTTGGCACTGCACAGCTGTGCTCAGCAAGAAACCCCCTGATCACAGAGTTCCCTCCTTTCTGTCATGCCTTCCCCCAGATTTGGCCCCTTACCCTTCCTGCACTAGAGACAGGTGGGTCCTGGAAGGACCAACTAAGGAGGCTAAGAGATCTGGACTCTTATGACCAAGGCCTTGCTACCACAGAAACAGGGGACACCCATGCTTGGGAAAGGTTTTCTAAATCCCCCATCTCACTCCAGCCCTGTTCAGAGATACATTTGTATATAAACATGGTCACAGTGCAATCTAACCTGGGTGATTGGATTTGTTGAAAGGTGAGTGCTGGGCTACAGAGCACCCTGCCTTTTCCATCATAAATGCCTTCAGCATTTAAAAAAATTTTAAAAGACCAGAATGATCCACACCAAATGCTAGTAGTTATTAGCTCTAGGGAGTAGGATGAGTTAGGGCTTGGGGAGAGCAGCCTGTTACTCTTTATTGTATGTAGGTCTCCATTAGTTGAATTTTGACAAGCAAATAATATTTTATATTTTAAAAACAATCAGTAGGCCTCATACTTTTGAGCTTAGTCACTGTTAGAGAAAAATTAAGCAAATCAAATACAGACATACTAGCAAATGGAGCTTTAAGCATATAATTATGTTGTTTGTTTAGCCATTTTAACAGAATAAAATTCAATATAATAGATAATAAAATTATGAAAGTCTTACTTTGGATTTCATAATACACATTTGATCTCAAACTGTTTAACTCAATAAATCGTATACTTTGTTTTCAACTTTATCATTGAAACCTTAGTTTTATCTTATTTTCTGATCCACAAGTTCCCTCACAAACCTGCATACCTGCCTGAACGTTCCAATGTAGTTAAAACTAATGTGTCTAAAACCAAGTCTATCATCTTCCCAAAATATCCTACTTTTCCTAAGGATAGTCTCTTCCTCCCATTTTTTAAAAAGATTTTAGTTTTTAGAGAGAGGGGAAGGGAGGGAGAAAGAGAGGGAGAGAAACATCCATCAGTTGCCTCTTGCAGACCTCCAACTGGGGACCCAGCCCACAACCCAGGCAGGTGCCCTAATCAGGAATCAACCCTTGGCCCCTTGGCTTGCAGGCTGGCACTCAATCCACTGAGCCATATCAGCCAGGGGTCTCTAACACTTGTTGAGTAGTCCTCTGCCTTGCCTCAGCAAATTGATGGTCAAGCATTTCTTATCTTCATCTGCAGTATCTCTGACATCCTTCTTTGCCTTCCCAAGGCCAGTCTCTAAATGCAGTCCTCCCACCTCACTGTTACCTTGTATCTTTATTACAATATCTATAACATTGTGTGCATCTCCCCACCTGATCC
>VMDR010035354.1:0-10790 GCA_007922815.1 Macrotus californicus | reverse complement strand
TTTGGCTGCATACTATTCTATTATTTGGCAACATCATAATCTAGTTAATCATTCCATTATTTGTTGAATATCTTATGTATCATTTTTCATTAACAAACTTTTCATTAATTGTTGTGTACAGTTTTAATTATGTATCTTAGATAAACTCTTACCAATAGTATGATTGGGTCAAAGAGTTTTAGTGGGCTTAATACATGTTGCAAAATTGTCCTACAGAAAGGATTTACTAACAAATATCTACATGAATTTGAAATTCTTCTAGCAATGGTTTCTCCATTTACTTTCTCAAGTCTGTGTTCACTGGCCTAACCCATAGCTCCTTTATATGAGACTAATACTAACTCACCCTAAAAGGACATCTGTAGGTGACCAGAAAAAAGCCTCCTACTTATAGGTTGCCATTCCTTGGCCCTAGTATAGCATAGTAAAGTGGAAAAGATGCCATTACTTTCAGAACATTCTTGCAACCATTTAAACATTAGTATGTTTTTGCATTTTTTCAAACCCATATTAGTCCAAATAGTTACTAGACACCAAAGAATCTCAAATGACTAAGACTGAGATGAAAAGAGAGTGAAGAAATGATTTCCTAATGTGAAAGACCTTAGAATCCTCATGAAAAGGACTTTATACATCAGCGTTTCTCAAACTTGAATGTACGTATGAATTACCTTGTGGTCTTTTTATTTGATGGAAGTATAATTGACATACAACATTACATTGGTTTTAGGTGTACAACGTAAAGATTCAGTAGTTGTATGTACTGCAAAATGAGCACTACAATAAGTCTAGTTAATATTTGTCACCACACATATTTTTTTCTTATAACTTTTAAGATCTAGTCTATTAGCAGCTTTTAAATATGCAATACAACATTAACTATAGTTGCTACCCTGTATATTACATCCTCATGACATTTATTTTATAACTCAGAGTTTGTGCCTTTTAACTCCCTTCATCCATTTGCTCGTCTCCCAACCTCACCGTCCCCTCCCCCCCCACCATCCCCCGCAACCACCAGTCTGTTCCCTGTATCTATGAGCTTGGGGTTTTTTTGTTTTGTTTTTAATATTCCACAAAGAAGTGAGATCATATAGTATTTGTCTTTCTCTGACTTGTTTCACTTAGCATAATGGTCTCAATGTCCATCAGTTTGTTGCAAATGACAAGACTTCATTCTTTTTAATGATGCAATGCTATCCATTGTTTAAGTATGCTACATTTCTTTATCCATTCATCCATCTATGGACACTTACATTGTTTTTCATACATTTCTGTTGTGAACAATGCTGCACTGAATATGGGGTGCACATCTTTTCAAGTCAGTGTTTTCTTTTTCTTTGACAAATGCCCATAAGTGGAATTGCTGAATCATTTGGTAGTTCTATTTTTAAGTTTTTGAGGAACCTCCATACTGCTTTTCATAGTGGCTGCACCAATTTACATTCCCACCAACAGTGCACAAAGGTTTCCTTCACTTCCTCATCAAAACTTATTTCTTGTCTTTTTGATAATAGCCATTCTACCAGTTGTGAGTTGACATTTCACTGTAGTTCTGATTTGCATTTCTCTGATGATGTTCATCATTTCTTCATCTACCTGTTGACCATCTGTAGGTCTTCTTTGGAAAAGTGTCTATTCAGAGTCTCTGTCCATTTTTTAAAACAGATTGTTTGGCTTTTTTTTTTTTGCTATTGAGTTGCATGCATTCTTTATGTGTTTTAGATATTAACCCGTTATCAAATATATGATTTGCAAATTTTCTCCCATTCAGTAGGTTGCTTTTTCTTTTTCTTAATTTTTTTTTCTTTTATTGATTCTAGAGAGAGGGGAAGGGAGGGAGGAAAAGAGGGAGAGAAACATTGATGGGAGAGAGAAACATCTATCGGTTGCCTCTAGCATGTGCCCTGACTGGAGACTGAGCCTGAAACCCAGGCATGTGCCTGATGGGGAATCAAACCTGCAACTTTTCAGTTTACAAGACGACTCCCAAACAACCAAGCCACACCGGCCAGGGGAGTAGGTTGCTTTTGCATTTTATTGATGGTTTCCTGGGGGGGGGGGCGGTTATTTAAAAAATGTAGATTCTAATCTGTAGGTTGAGGGGTGGGAGCTTTAATTTTGCATTTGTAACAAGCTCCATAGACCACTCCTTGAGTAGCCAAGTCATTTGACTATTGAGAAAGGTAACAGTTTGGGGTACCAATTGCTTAACAGGCTCATCATAAACACTTGACAAATGTCCAGAGTTGTTCTTTTCAATATTATTATTAATATGCACACCAACTCTTTTCTTCTCCTGCAGTAATAATGGCAAATTTATTTCAGGAAATTGTTCTTGAAAAATACAATACATTTCTTCATTTGGAAGACAGAATAGCTATTCTCCCAACATATGCTGGATGGCAGTTTGTTTTCAATGTCTTATTTCTGAAATGCAGAGTAGAGGAAGGATGAATTCAGAGAGAAGTGTTTGACATCTTTTGCTTTCCAGGGTCTTTGTTGCTTTGAGTGACTACAGATATTGCTTCTTGACTCAGTGAATATATCAGACCACTGAATATATCAGACCACTTATAAAACTCCTTCAAGAAGTTGAGGGGTGGGTGGGAAATCTAGTTTTCTGTTCTTTTTTTTTCTTAGCTAAACAACTTTAACTCATTATTTTTCTTTTCTTTTTTTTTTAAGATTTTATTTATTTTTAGAGAGAAGGGAAGGGAAGGAGAAAGAGAGGAAGAGAAACAAATGTGTGGTTGCCTTTCACATGCCCCCTACTGGGGACCTAGTGGGCAATCCAGGCCTGTGCCCTGACAGGGAGTCAAACCAATGACCCTTTGGTTTGCAGGCCAGCACTCAATCCACTGAGTCACACCAGCCAGGACAAACTCATTATTTTTATTTAAACTTTCTTAGACTTTCAGTACAAGCTGTTTGTCTCTTTTCCTTCGTTGACCTGGTTTTCTTTCTTTCTTTCTTTCTTTCTTTTCTTTTCTTTTCTTTCTTTCTTTCTTTCTTTCTTTCTTTCTTTCTTTCTTTCTTTCTTTCTTTCTTTCTTTCTTTCTTTCTTCCTTTCCTTTCCTTTCCTTTCCTTTCCTTTCCTTTCCTTTCCTTTCTATTTATTTATATTTACAAATGGGATCCAATTAAGTGGAAAGAATCTTCTGTTTAAGTACAATGATTTTGTGATAACTCAAAGCCTGTGAGAGAGGTGAAATGAATCAATGACTTTTCTATAGATGAAAAAAGAAAAGTTCAGAAAGGTATGTTACTTGTCCAAGGTCACACAGCTCCTAAGTGACAGAGGCATTATACAAATTTAGATTTTTTTCAATGTCATGTTCTTTTGAGCATGCCATGCTTACTTGCAAATCTGGGAGATAAAGCAAACACACAGATGACTATAATTTAAGCCGATGTGGGCAGTAGTGATGTAAGTATACAGGTCTAGTATAACCACATGCTGAAGGATCAGAGACACGGAGAGATGTGTTCAGTTGGGAAGATCACACAAGGCTTTGAAATGAGTCTCTCTATAAGGTACTTAGTTCATGAAATAGCACTAGAAAAATGGGAAATCCCAGGACCTCTTCTCAGAAGCAGGAAGAACCAAATTTCAGATGAAAAAACCATAAAGATAAAGCTGGAAAGGGCAGGTTAGGGCCAGCTCATAGACACCTATGCATGCCAGGTGAGGCAGAAGCTTATCAGTAAACAACTAGCAGCTGTTGTAGATTCTTATCAAAGAAGTTACTTAAGCATAGCTGAACTTTAGAATAACTTCAGTAAAAGGCAAAATTAAAAAAATGTCACTGATATACAAAATGTCATGGTAATTATAGGTCAAGAAAGAAAAAGATCTGGGAAGTTTGTATGTTTTCAGTTGATCTAAGATGGATTTATTAGGCAATCATTGTCAATGCAGAAAAACACTAGGTCTGATTTCATGGAAGAGAATGAAATTGGACACATTTGAACTTCTTTAAAATTTATATTTCAGCTCATATGTGGACTCAAACAATTAGCACATCCAAGCAATCCCTTCCAATACTAATACTTGGAATCATTTTTAAAAATTATATATTATTTAGGTATTCAAAAAGGCAAAGTTAAAAATTTGTTTTTTATTGATTTGAGATGAGAGAGAGAGAGAGAGAGAGAGAGAGAGATCTGTTTGTTGTTTCACATATTGATGCATTCATTGGTTGATTCTTGTATATGTCCTGACCGAGGATTGAACCCACAACCTTGGCGTGTCGGGATGACACTCTAACTGAACTACCAGGGGCCAGGTCTAAGAGTTTGGTCTTTAAAATAAAAGAAAAAAGAACAAATGTACAGTAAGTTTTATTTTTAGAGTTGCTATTTCATCAACTAAGCCAAGATGAAACAGTAGTTCATTAGATGACAAAGTTGTTTTTATTTCTCCTTAAATTTATTTCTGAGTTAATACAAATCTGACTCATTGTCACCAAAAAAGAGGAACCTTCTTGTAGAGACTTGTGCAGCTGCCCTGGATCAATCTCTACAGGCAAAACTTGTCTGAACAATGCTAATAATGCAAAATGTTAGTTAATTGAATTCTGGGTTTGATTGTAACTAAATCAGATTTTTAAAAAAATATTGATAAATTGGACTAGAATTCTCTTTGAAAAAAATTGATTTTAAAAATGAAGCAACCTACTTGTTACTTGAGAAAATGCAAATTCCAAAACACTGATTCCAAAACACATGTTCCAAAACATTTGCAATGAAAAAAATTCACAAAATTCTAAAAAAATAAGATAGAGTGGCATGAATATCTGTAATGAGCCATAATACCACGTTGAGGATTAATATCATTCTGATTCAGGTCTTTTAAGCCAGGAAATCCATCTGACAGAAGGGACAGGAGCTTCAGTCCTTTCCAGTCAAATCAAAACAGAAAGAGCAGTAAGTAGTTAATCCTGATAAGGGAAGGCCAAAAGGGAGCAGCAAAGAAGTTCAAGTTCCCAGACTGAAAGGGATTTGCTAAGTGTTGGGGCAAGTTGGGTGATGGTGGAGTCGTTAAACGTTCCCTCCTGCCTGATTTTTATTATGTGATACAACTGAAGAGATAAAAACAAAAACAAAAACAAAAAACCTCTGAGGCATTTGTTAACTGGAATTATTGCCCTGATTATTTAGAAGTAAATATAATATTCAAAATGAAACTTAAGTGAAAGCAGTCAGGTTACTGTTGGAGAGTAGCCTACGATCAGGCACAGGAACATACCAAGCAACCAATCAGAAAGTTCTGGCTTCACATGTCAGCCCCACCATTTATTAGATGTTTGATTCAATATAGGAGAGTCTCGGGAGCTAGGATATTGCTTCAGGAGGGGCATGTTTCAGCTACATTTGCATAACATTTTTCTTAGGTTGTGTAGTTGCTGGGGTAGCATCAAGGGCTATTGGAGATGGGGGTGGGGGTAAGAGATGGGGGCCTGAACCCACCATGCCCACCCTCTGGCACAGCCTCAGGACCTTGAGCAAGATCCTACTCTCTCTAAGCCTAAATCTCCTCCTTTGAACCATGGGAATAAGATACAATTATAAGTCTGCTGTAGATTAAAACTGAGGTAAATAACATGAAGTACTGGCTCCTAAATATTCAATAAATATAAGTAAACTGAAGAGATCATGAAAGGAAAATATTAAATGAGGATATCTGTTCCAAGGAAGACTGTTTCTATTAGGGAAAGGTTTTTTTTTTTCTTCTTTCTGTTGGGAAAATCTTAACTCTGCCTTGTTCCCTACAGCGCTTCAGGTATACATTTTCAGATACGTAATCCTAATTGCTGATGTTTTTCTTTTCTAGGTACTTTAAAGAAGAGCAAAGCAATTCTTGTTTAAACCAACATTACTCTACTTATATTTTGCTCAAATGCAAAGGGCCGGGCTTTCCCACAGAGCACCTAAAACCAGATGATGACATCACACCCATCAGCACCCAGCACACACTATGAGAATGGAAGTTGATTTCGCCCAGGAGTTTTCTTCCATCCTTGGTCCCTGAGGAGAGTGAACTGTTCTAGAAGCCCCTATTCACTGCTGTCCCATGGATGGCAAAATATTAGAGCCTCCCCCCTGCCCCTCCCCACACCACATTAAGAACTAAAATGACAGTCAAAGGGATTATAAACTGTTAAGGTAGCTCAATGCTCGTAAGTTACCTCAGAGTAAAGGAAAAGTGTAAAAACTTTTCTAAGATTTTACAGGGGTGTCCAAGTTTTGGCATCTCTGGGTCACACTGAAATAAGAAGAGTTGTCTTGGGCCACATGTTAAATACATTGCAATACATATTCACAAAAAATATATAACGTTTTAAGTAAATTTACGATTTTGTATAGGGCTGCATTCACAGCCTTCCTGGGCTATATGTGGCCCGTGGGCTGCAGGTTGGACACTCTAGCGCATGTATGCTCCTTCCATCCCTGCTTTACCACATCACCTGTCAGAAGACTTGGGCACCAGAAATATTACTGTTGACTTGGGCATTTTGTTAGGCTGATTCTATTCATTCTAAATAACTATAAAGATACCTTTTTTGCTTCTGGGCAAGACAGTGAATAGGTAAACACAGCACTTGAAACCTCCCACAACCACATCAGAATTACAACTAAACTATAGGACAACCATCATTCAGAACCACCTGAAATCAAGCTGAACAGAAGTCCTATAATACCACATCGAGACTGGGAGGAGGTGAGGAGACCAGAATGATTAAAAATCAGGAGGGATATATTAGCTGTGGAGGTCCCCACCTGAAGAGCAAGGGGTCCCAGATCCACTCACTCTGAGCTCCAGTGCTGGGGCAGCAGCTGGAAAGTCACCAGGGACATATGGGGAGGAACTAAAGTGCCTGGCTTCGGGAGAAGGGCTGGAAAGAGAGCTTCCTCCTAGACAGAGGTGCTGACAGAGGCCATTATTCCTTTGCTGAATCCTCCCCAACAAGAGCCAGCAGGCAGGCTTCATGTCTGTGTCTCCATCAACCTGACTAAAACTGTTCACCCCAACCTGGTGATTCCCTGAGACTGCACCCTACCCAGATTTCATGCCCATCCAAGCATTTCCAGTGGCTTTCATGCAAATGGCCTCTCTTAGCTCATAATTCAGGTTTTCCTAAAATTTCTCAAACAAGCAGTGTCTGGTCTCTCTGTACCCCATACCTGTTGCTAAGTGGCCCCAGGCCTGATACAAATGATAGCCCACCTCAGTTCACAGATTGATCTTTCCTAGACACCTTTGAGCCTAGCACAAGTAGCAGCCATCTGCAGATTGCTCTGTAGTTCGTATTGGGTGGTGGTCCTAGGCAGGGCACAGCCAGCAGCTGATCTTGGCCTGTACCTTCTGGGATGCCCCAGAGCCAGTGCACCTGGTAGATGGCTTTAGACCATGTGAGATTACAACCTACCACCTCCACAAGCAACATACTCAAGGGGTAGACTTGGTAGGCACCAAAGTCCCACTGAAGTGAATCCTGATCTATGGGATGGGCCCTGGCATAACAGCTCCTCCTCTGTAGTCTCAACTAGTCCTCGAAGCTGATCAGCTTGGGGGTCAATCTCTCCCAGTGATGTGCCAACAGCAATCAAGTCTCAACTACAAGAGGACAGTGCACACAGCACACACTGGGGGTGCAACTGGAGCAACTGGCTCAGGTGACTGAAGAGGCTGCACTACTGGCCCATATAGGACACCTACTATATAAGGCATCTCTACCAACACTAGAAAACATAGCAGCTCTACTTAAAGTATAGAAACAAACACAGGGAAGCAACCAAAATGAGGAGACTAAGAAAGAGATCTGAAATGAAAAAAATAAGAAAAATATCCAGAAAAAGAACGAAATGAAATGGAGACAAGCAAACTACCAGATACAAAGTTCAAAAGAATGGTTATAAGGATGCTATATATAGTGAGTACTTTCAGGAACTTTGTGAGAATTTCAATGGAATTAAAAAGGGCATGAAAACCAAAAAAAACCAGTCGAAATCGAAGAATACACTATTCGACATAAAGAATACATTAAAGGGAATCAACAGTGGAGTAGATGAAGCAGATCAGTGACTTGGAAGATAAGAAAGCAGAAACTATCCAATCAGAACAGAAAAAAGAAACTTTAAAAAATGAGAATAGTGTAAGAAGACTCTGGGACAACATCAAGTATAACAACATTTACATCATAGGTATACCAGAAAGAGAAGAGAGAGAGCAAGAAATTGAAAACCTATTTGAAAAAAATGATGGCAAACTTCCCTAGCCCGATGAAGGAAACAGACATGCAAGTCCAGGAAGCACAGAAAGTCCCAAATAAGATGAATTCAATGAGGCCCACACCAAGACACCTTATCATTAAAATGCCAAAGGTTAGAGGCAAAGAGAAATTCTTTTATAAAAAAGATTTTATTTATTTATTTTCAGGTAGAGGGGAAGGAAGGAAGAAAGAGAGGGAGAAAAACCTCAGTGAGCGAGAGAAGTTGAATCTTGCACACCCCCAACTGGGAACTTGGCCTGCAACTCAAGCACATGCCCTGACTGGGAGTTGAACCAATGACTTTTCAATTTGCAGGATGACACCCAACCTACTGAGCCACACCAGTCAGGGCAAAGAGAGAATCTTAAAAGCAGCAAGAGAAACACAGTTAGCCTTGTCTGGTGTGGCTCAGTGGGTTGAGCTCCGGCCTGTGAACTGAAAGCTCACCCGTTCAATTCCCAGTAAGGGCATGTGCCTGGATTGCAGGCCAGCTGCGGAGGTGAAAGAGGCAACTGACAGATGCTTCTCTTACACATTGATGTTTCTCTCCCACTCTTTCTCCCTCGCTCTCTAAAAGAGAAATAAAATATTTTTTCTAAAAAAGAGGAAAACAGTTATTTACCTATGAGGGAGCTCCCATGAGACTGTCAGCTGATTTCAGGGATTAGCACAAAATATTCAAAGTGATAAAAAGCAAGGACCTACAGCCAAGATTACTTTACCCAGCAAAGCTATCATTTAGAATGGAAGGGCAGATAAAGATATTCCCAGACACAAAAAAGCTAAAGGAGTTCATCACCACCAAACCACTATTATAAGAAATGATAGTCTTCTTTAAAAAGAAGAAAAAAAGTAAAAATATGAATAATAAAATGGCAATACATCCATATCTATAAATAATTGCTTTAAATGAAAACAGATTAAATACTTCAATTGAAAGACATATGGTGACTGAATGGATAAGAAAACAAGATCCTTACGTATGCTATCTACGAGAGGCTCACTTCAGATCAAAAGGCACACACAGACTGAAAGTAAAGGAGGGGAAAAAGATATTTCTTAACAGTGGATACAAAACTAAAGCTGGGGTAGCAATACTTATACCAGACAAAATAGATTTTAAAACTGAAGCTATACTAAGAGAGAAAGAAGGATCCCACAATCCCACCTCTGGATATTTACCCAAAGAAACCCAAAACAATAAATCAAAAAAATATATACATCCATATGTTCATTGCAGCATTATTTACAATGGCCAAATTATGGAGGCAGCCTGAGTGTCAATCAATAGATGAGTGGATGAAGAAGTGGTACATATGTACAATGAAATATGATTCGGCCATAAAAAGAATGAAAATTTGCCATCTGCAACAGCATGGAGGGACCTAGAGGGTATTATGCTAAATGAAATAACTCAGATGAAGAAAGACAAATGCCAGATGATTTCACTTACATGTGAGATCTAAAAAATAAAATAAGCAAGCAGAATGGGAATAGACTCATAGATACAGAGAATGTTTTGACAATTGCAAAATGAGAGGGGTTTTTTTGGGGACGGCAGGTGAAAAAGGTGAAGGGATTTAGAAGTGCAATTGGTAGTTACAGAATGCTAAAGTATAGCATAGGAAATATAGTCAATAGTATTTAATTACTATATATAGTATAAGATGGGTAATAGATTTATCAGGGTAATCACTTTGTAAGTTACATAAAAGTCTAAGCACTGGGTTGTACACCTTAAACTAATATAATATTGTACTTCAGCTGTAATTTAAAAATAAAAAATTTTTAATTAAAAGAGATATTTTGTCTAAGAATTCATTAAATACTTACAACTGAATGAGTGAATAAGTGAAGTTGCCGGTGACCTCTCCTGAGAGTTCTGCATTCATTCCTTCATTCATAAAACAAACACGATGGATCCCTAGTATGTGCAGGTACTGTGCTGAGACTACGTGTCCATAGCATTTTGATAGAGTGATAAGACATGAGTCCTCCAGGACTGAGATTTTGGCATAAAATAGTCATGCAATGGTAAACCTCCAGATCATACAAAATAATATATTATGTTTTAGAGGCTGTAGTTATGGGCATAATTATACAAGAAGGAAGCTATGTAGAATATAACTTGACTACGTCCCACACTTGACCAAAACTGAACTTGCTATCATTAACAATTTCACTTGGCTTTCTTATATGGGTTTATGTGGGCTTTTGGAAACATGATTAAAATATCCTGGTCCACTTAGAGAAGATGGCTAAGGACATCTGAACTCAAAACTCATTTTTTCTTAAATATTCCTTTGAGCAAGCACAGGTGTTTAAAATCATTCCCTTAATCTAGAGGTTTGTACTAAAGAACAGGCTTATTAATGTTTGTTGTTATTGATACTGAGAACAGTGTCTCTACCACCAAATAAAAATGTTTAGCATAATAGTTGATTTCTATATCTTTTCCTTCCTTCCTTCCTTCCTTCCTTCCTTCCTTCCTTCCTTCCTTCCTTCCTTCCTTCC
>VMDR010035353.1:0-10789 GCA_007922815.1 Macrotus californicus | reverse complement strand
ATTATTGAAATTACTCAATCTGTACAATAAAGCACATTTTTTCTCTTTTTATCCCCCTTCTTTTTTGATATTTATCAGGAGTTCTGTTATAGAGACCTTATGAGGTAAGAAATATTGACTTTTTCACATAAACATTGAAACATTCTGTTATTTTATACTCTATTATCATGTCCTACCACTGTACAAACTGGTATTTCTAACTCATAAATTTCTAAGAGATCTCTTTAGGCAGATCTGCCTTGAATGGATGCCAAATTTGCTTATTTCTAATTTTAAAAATTCATTTATTTTCATTTTTAAAAAGTTGGAAAAACTTTACTTAGTCTTTAGTTCCTCATCATCTCTCACTTACCACCAAATTTACTAAAGGGTACCAGTTATATAATTTTTATTATCTAGATCAGTCAATATTACATTCAGACCAAGATATTTTAAGTTAAATTAAAAAAAAAATAATTTGTTCAGATGTTTTTACAATTCTGTAACCAAACAACCAGTGGGGTCCTACCACTTGCTGCCAATAGGCAAAACTGGAGACAGAGTTCAGTTGAAAGGAAAAGAATCTTTTATTTAAAGTCTATACAGTTTGACATAATGGCAGGTTTCTGCCTCAAAGCTCATTTCCTCTGAGACACCCAGAGAAAATCACCCTGCTACCCTCTGCCAGCTCAGTTCAAGGTTGTGCCAGGAACCTCTAAACGTAGGTGGCTTAGCTGGTTTCTAGTCACTGTCTGGCTTCAGACATCCTTCAGTGTCTGTACATCCAGGCATCCTACTCATGGCACACTGTTCTCTTTCTCTGGCCACTGCCTTCCAGTGTATCTATGTGCCCAGTCGGGCAGGAACCACATAGCATAGCTCAAGTCATCAGAGCCACTGCGGCTTCCCATGCAGGGGAGAGGTGCAGGTCTCATTGCCTGGCTATATGGCTTCCAGGACTGGCACTGACCAGTCCACTAAGCTCTGTCTCCCACATTAGTGTGGTGGGTTGAGGCACTGTCCTGGCTGGAATGGGTGGAGCTGCAGCAACAGCAGGAATCACTATTGCTCATGAGGATCCACTGGAGGAGCAAATGGGTGGCTGGGGGTAGCTTCTTCAGGGTGAGATGCTTCTGCTGAGGCCCCCCGCTGGAGGAGTGTGCCGTTGGTGGGCAGGCTGCTGCTGTGATGAGAGCTGCCGCAGCTTCCCATGCAAGGGAGGGGCCCAGGGGTTGTCACCCAGCTGCACAGCCACTCCCCTCCTCTCTCTCATTTTACTGGCAGTGTCTCCTCTGCCCCAGGCAGGCCCTGAAGTGCTTGGGGAGGGGCATTGGGAATGCTCCTGGACCCTGTGGTCCTCAAGGCCCAAGGCCCAGGAACTCTAGCCCCTGGTGGGCAGGAAATCAGGGAGAACAAAGAGCACAGGATTTTTGCATGCTCCCCTTATAAAGGCTTCCCCCAACATCCCCTGTGTACAGTAAATAGATGCATCATCACCCTAGTTGTCAGGGCAAAGTATGCTGGTTTGACAGACGTACTGCTGCTGCCACTCATGTGTCATCCTTGGTGCTTCCCCACCCCTCCCTCATGTCTGGGGGGAGGGGTTCCTGATTATAATTCCCCCTTTTAACACGTTTGGAATTTCATAAGGGCAAATAGACAAAGGTCTTATTCTTCTGTAACTACTTCCTGCTGTCCAAGATGCATAGTCCTCCCTTTCCCCTTGTCCAGAGGTCCCTAACAAAAGGGGGTCTGTGGTAGAGGAGAATCTTCACATGAGGGAGAAGGATCTTGCAAAGTCCAGGTCAGTCAGATGTCCCTGGAAAGTGGCATGTATGATGTCTAAAGGATGGCATTACAGATGAGTCGGCATCCTTGTATTCTGGAGGCAACAAATTTGGCAAGAGGTTTAGAAGGCACAATTAAAACTGTAACAACAAAATAACAAAGGTAGGGACTAATTCTACAGTGTTTTTGATCAAGAAATATTGGCTTCCTTTGAGGAAGGTGTGCAAGGCATGTCACACCTGTCCAAAGCCCTATTGCCCACCATACTCAACTCAAATTAGGCTGAGGGGATTATCCTGAGATTCGCCCCTTTAACACTTTTGGACGTATTCTGTCCAAACTATTTAGGCAGAAAGGAGTGACCATAATACACTTTCAATTCTTGTCCTTTTAGAAAATGGAAGGGACCACACTCAAACCCAATATCTGGCAGCGAAAAGTCCTCAAATCTGCAAACACATTCCCCTACATAAACTTACTTTACTATTTTGGCCATACAAATGTTTAAATTTGTTTACAATTTGAAAATAATCTACAAATATAGGAACAACCAATAAATGGGAGACAATGTGCTTCCATTTCTCAGGTTCGAGTAAGGAAGTGGATGGATTGGAAACGCTGTTAAGGAACTAACACACATATACCAACACATAAAAACATATGTAAAAACTTTGAAAATCCCCACACCATCTTTAACTTCTTGAAATACCAGCTCTTTGGCCCCATTTTTTGGCAATAGAGCCTGGAGTATTTTTCATGGAATACCTCACTCCAAATGCCTCCACACCACTCTTCCCATAGGCATGTGTTGCATTTGCAGTGGCCTGGGCAGTCTGCTCCTTGACAATCACAGCATGTCCAGGTGACTAGCAGTGAACCCGATGAGAAGAGGCTACTGAAGGCTCTTGTGATGTAGAGAAATCCTGTGATGTTGAGTTGGTGGAGGATTCCATCTGAGAAACTTATAAGACTGGTCTTCTTCCCACTCCTCTACTTCCTGTTCAAATCTCCATCTATCTTACTGAATGTAATGCTTAAGTTCACCAGATAAGGCTTCCAATTCTCCTAGCATCTGATCTGATTCACTTGAGGCTGCCTCTGCATTGAAGTGGGGTAGCTTGTTGTTAATGTACATTAGATATTAAGCAATAACATTTCTCCAGCCTCCATAGAATCTCCTTCAAGTTCTTCCCAGAAAGATTCAGTAATGGAGATGTACTTGAGCCAGACTTGTCAGGGTTGATTACTGATTACAGGCCCAGAAGTGTCCAGCATTTTCTTGTCCTTCATGAACAAGAACTTCATGCAAGTGATAAGGCACTTGACAAAGGAGAGGACCGCGGTACATCTGCTTAACCCTCCAGAGGTCATGGTTGATCTGAGAGATACAAGCAACTGTTTTCTTAAATATTGATACATATATCAGGCGCATAGGTTCAAGGTCATGATTAGCTGAATGTTTGTATAAGACTAATGTTAAGCCACAACATTTAAGCTGGTAGTTTGATTATAACAAATGTTTTGTAAGGGTGTGTGATATTTGATAGTAAATTGTATCTGATACCACGAACTCTGAAGTCAGTTTTGGTGTAGTTTATTTTTTTCTCTGCAAACTTTGAAGTAAGTATTGTGCTTTTGTTCATTTACCACTGAAAATGGCTAGAAAAAATATATTGATTTTACCATTGAAAATGGCTAGAAAAATATATTGATTTGACAATCCAAGAGATGTTGGAAAACTTCAGTGAATGCTACTCAAGTCCAATGATGAAAACGATAGAGTCAAATGTGGAAATAAAAGTGATTTAGCTGCGGGCACCAGTGTGATGCATCTGGCTATTGGTAGCCTTTGGAGCCAGATTCAGCCTCTTGGAGAAATTATGTCTCCTGCAGCCTTGGGTGTCACCTGTTGTTTCAGGTACATGCCTCTAAACAAAAGGAGATGTGGTTGGAATTCCTTGTGAATGCTGGCAGGAAGAATGCCAAAGCTGCCTGCCTAAAATTATCCAAAACAGAGAACTATCCCTAGGGTGGACTTTCTGGTTCTCTTCTTGTTCTGCTTGGCTTTAGTGCTGGTTAGTGGTGGTATGATTTACATCTGCTCAAGCACCCGTTACCTGAAAGGCCTGGTCGGGGAGGTGCACAGACATTTTCCTATGTAATTCCAGAATGCCTTCAGAGAGCCAGGCTAAGGTTGCTTCATTATCTCTTTCACACACAAAACTGTACCTTCATTATCCTGCACCTCATCCTGAAAGGAATGGTTTATACTGAATACATCTGGGAAATATTTGGCTGCTGTCAAGAGCTGGACTTCTGCTTTTGTTACCTTCTTCTGCCCTATCTGCTGCTGATTGCAAACCTGGTGTTTTTCACCATAAGTTGTGAGACTGACCCTGGTACCATAACAAAAGCAAACAAATTATTAGTTATTCAAGTTTATGAATCCAATGAAGTCATGTTTCTAAAGAAGTTGATCAAGTGCTCTCCTTGTGACTGAAGGAAACTGGCATGATGAACACCGCAGTGTGTGACGGGTGTATGCACTGTTTTGACCATTACTGGGTTTGGGTGAACAACTGCGTTGGGGCCTGGGATGCCAGGTAGTTCCTCATCTACCTCCTGATACTGACAGTATCAGCTGCCACTATGGCCGTTGTGAGCACTGTGTTTCTGGTCTGGTTGGTGATATTGTCAGACTTCTACCTGGAGACTTATATTGATGACCTTGGATACTCCCAGGTTATGGACACTGTCATTCTTATTCAGTACCTGTTCCTGACCTTCCCAAGGATTGTCTTTTTGCTGGGCCTTGTCATGGTGCTGAGCTTCCCTCCTGGGAGGCCTCCTGTGCTTTGCTCTGTACCTGGCTGAGTGGTACAGAGGTGACCAGGCTGAGTATGAGCACCACTCCCATGTGGCAGGGTCCCTAGCAGCAGAGCCCCAGGTCTTCCAGAGCATTCACTCCCACAGACTTTGGAGCAACCTGGAAGAGATCTTCCTACCTGTGGCTGCAAGTTACGAGAAAAAGAAGAAATAAGAACGGAAAGAGTGTTACTGCCTTCTAGGTATAGAGTGTGTTTATTTATGCAAAAAAGTGATTTAGAAGATGAAGATTATGTGGAAGTTCAGAAAATTCAGATACTGAGCAAGATATCTCTAGTGAAGAGAGTGAAGATGAATTAGAGATGAATGAAGAGGGTATTTTTGGAAAGAAGAAAGAGTCAAAATGGAGGGCAAATCCAGTAAGACAACAACTTAGAAAACAGCTGCAGAATATTTTGTGTCAACTTCCATTAGTTTGGCCAAATGGGAACAGCTCCAGGACAGAACTTGGAACTATTTTATCACAAATGATATTTTAAATATAACCTTTCAATATACAAATAAATACATCGATTCTATCTCAAGCTGGTTTTCATGAAAAAGACATGCTAAACAAATAGACAAAACTGAACTGAAAGCATCTTCAGGCCTCATATCCAGCTGGTTGGTACCACAGTGGTCGGCTAAATTTGCAGGATTTATGGGCTGCAAATGGTAGTGGGATTGAGCTTTTAGAATTACATTATCTTTATAGAGATTTAGATTTATTCATAATTGTATCAGGTTTGATGACAAACTTACCTGCTTAGAACACCTGAAAGTGGACAAGTTAGCAGCTGTGAGAGACATTTTCTCAGCATTTGTAGGAAATTGTAAATTGTTACTGTATGTGACAGAATGTAACAACAGACAAAATGTTACCTGGGTTTAGAGGCAGCTGTGAGTTTAGACAATAACATTCCACCCAAGCCCAGTAAATATGGTATGAAAACTTTTGCTATGGTTGACTCAAAAGTATTTTATACAGGAAATTATGAAATCTATGCTGGTAAGCAGCCCAAAGGTCCTTACTTGATTAGTAATAAACCAGCAGATGTAATGAAGAGACTTGCAGAACCCATGTGCTCATCAGAATGTAATATTACAGCAGGGAACTGGTTCACTGATATAAACCTTATCTCCGACTTAAAAAAGAAGGGACTTTGATATGTAGGTACTATTTGTAAGAATAAACCCCAACTACCACCTGAATTTGTGTCTTCTAAAAATATGCCTAAAAATCCAATTTATATGCTTTTGGTGCAAATTACACACTTATATCTCATATACCAAAAATGGGAAAAAAACATAATTTATGTTTCAAGTATGCATTTCAATTGATGCCATAAATTTAGATTCACAAAAGCCTGACGTCATAGACTATTACAAACAAATGAAGTCAGGAGTGGACACTGTGGACCGAATGACTGGTACAGGTAATGTGCCCAGGAACACCACACAATGGCCTGTGGTTACATTCCACACAATTCTGACTATTGCAGGATAAATGCTCAGACTATTCATATGATGGACAGCAATGGGAAAATAAAATGCAGAATATTTATTAGAAATCTCATATCACAGTTAGTGTCAGAACAGATGAAAGGTATTAAGAAATCTCTATAGGTGTACATGAGCCGTCACACCTGAAACTTCATCAATTGCAAACACAAATTGAAAGAAATTGTAACGACGACATGGATCCAACTCCCTTGACAAGCAGAAAAAGAAAAAGATGTGTTAGATGCTATGTATCCAAAACAAAATATCAAAATGTTTTCCAAGTGTTGTGGAAAGTACTCATGCCTTTAGTATAGCGATATTGTTTGTGATGGCTGT
Organism: Macrotus californicus; assembly: GCA_007922815.1. Lineage (NCBI taxonomy): Eukaryota > Metazoa > Chordata > Mammalia > Chiroptera > Phyllostomidae > Macrotus > Macrotus californicus. The sequence continues at coordinate 4,318 of VMDR010035353.1, read as the reverse complement.
TACAAATATTTTGCAAAGTCAACTATTGGAGATTCTGATTAATTAATGTTAAAGACATTGGAAGTATTTTTAAGAAATATTCATGTTTCCATTATTTGAAAAGAAAAATTGTTATTCTTTATGTTTTTATATTTCTGTTGAATAATTTCATATTGTAACCGAAAACAAATAAAAATCATGTATATTATATAAACATAACAAATGCAAATTTGCAATGTTTTAAATTTTTTTCGCATTTCAGCTCATACTAGTAATGCATGTATCTCTCAGATACACGTAACCTATGCTGCAAGTTTTTTTTAATTCTGAAGTGATATTTATTTTCTTTTCTTCCAATTAGGATTTACATTCTAACTTGCTTTCTTTTTTTTTTTTTTTAATTTGTAATTTTTTTGTCTGTGACCTCCACAGGGTTCATCATTTGGGTGGCGCTTGCAATGCAATTCTTTAAATCTTGTATATCTTGTTCAATCTCATTCCTCTGCCTCCGAAGACAGTTCTTAAGGTTTATCTCCTCATCTATAACTGTGTGAGGAGTGAGGTGTGCAGGCATTTCCACAAAAAACTGGGAGGGTGTAAGGGGCTTACTCATTGCTGCAGAAGAGATACTTTCAACATCCTGAGAAAAGCTTTCTTTACTTACACTTTCCTTAGATGTCAGGTCAGGTCAGTGTACTGAAGAAAGTGGTAATGTCATGCATGTACCACTTTGAGACATAGAGCTTTCTGGGGCAGGTTTTGTACTAGCAAATTCAATGGCATGCCTTTCCAGATTTTGCTGTAGGACTTTTACTTCTTCCTTCAACTTCCAAAAATACTCTCTTATTTTGAGCAAGCTCTTTGTTTCTGTACATGTCCATATAAATGGTCTGAGGAATTTCCAGCTTATTGGGAATATTTTCTGGCTGACCAAGTTATTGATTATTCTCAAATCTTGAGAGTTCAAAAGTCAACACGAGGGGTAGTTTTATAAACCAACACTCCTGTCCATACTTCATTGAGTGATTGGAAGGAAGCAGTTCAATGTCTTCCTCTGCCATGGCTCCTTCCAAACATTTGTCTAAGTTGCAATAACTATTTACCTGAAGGGGATGCTGGCCGAAGGTCTTTCTGTTGAAAAAAGGACTTTCCTTCACAAACCCCTTCAGTGAGGAGAGACCACAGAATAGCCGCACCGTTGGATTTTCAGATTTGTCCCTACGATTGCTGTTAGCATGAACAACTAGCTGAAATGCATCCTCTGGTGAATCCAGGAGCTTTTGTGTAAATTCACTCACATCTTGCTGTTGTTCCTTAGGTAACTGGATGCTCCCTTTATGAGATCCAAGGCTGCTGAAAGGTCAACAAATCTGTGATGTGATCCCATCATCCGAGCAAACAAATATTTAACCTCCTGCATCAACATGATATTTCTCTTTTCTGTCTGACTTGGACAATTCTCAAGTACATTCTGTGCCAGACTGTAACTGAGGACAAGTCTTTGAAGTTCAGGCATTTGAAAGAGAGACTGAATAACAGCGCTAAACCAACATGTATTGCCAAAATTTGTCATCCCAACTGGCCAATCATCAACTCACCTCCAGTCACTGGGGTTGGGGTTTTCTCCCCAGACTTCACAGTGTTTTCCTTTTTGAGTGTTTAGTTTCTGCAGGGGTTGCCTCGTGTATTCTATTAATATTTCTCCCACCAGCCTGAAACTTGGGGAACTTCAGTAGACTCATGGTAATGGCAGGCTGATGGTCATCTTTGTTTTTATGACTAAGGCCCATTACTTTTTTGTTGGCAGCACCCCCTTCTACTTCAGGTGGTTCTACAGCAATAGGGTCTTGACTGGGCCCCTTAATTCTATCATTAGTGAGAAGACTGACCGTCAGAGTGATGTCACCATTACTGGCCTTCAGAGCTTCATGAAGGAAAGAAGGTCCTGAAAGCCCAGGATTTCTTCCAGCTGATTTAACAGCAATTTGTCAGCTTGAGTCGTGGCGATCAGCTGCTCCAGCCACACTGTCCTGCTGGATCTCTGCAGCCTTGTCCTAGAGCCAGCAGCCCAGCCTTACAGGAGGCCAGGGAAGAGGTCTTCCCGCTACAATCTTGAATCCCCTGGGTTCAGAACATTGCTGAGACTTTCCCTTGTCTTTCTATCAGAGAGGGGTTTTGAGGCCACTTCCCTTCTCTGCACCATCAAGCAATTCCCTGTCTCTGGTGAAACTTTATTATGCAACAAAATTAATGCCTTAATGTAAGGATCTTGACCCATTTGGCTAACTTTTGGCAATATAGGTTCAATTGCATGATGTTACCATAGTAATCAAGGGAACCATTTAGGGGACATTTTGCCCTGCAATCTAAAATATACATCAGCCAAACACTGTTGCAAAATAAATCAATTCCTGTAAAATCTGACCCCATGGGCTCCTTCCAGGAGCCAAAGCATAACAGCTCCTGGTTGTCTGGATGTACAGACCCATAAGCATGAACACAGTGAGGCCCCAGGCAAACTGGGAATATATAAACACAGCTAGCATCAACTCCATTATTCTAAACTAGTGCTCACTGGCAAGCGTCCTGCTGATCAATCTCACAGCGATCCACAAGCAATGGCCTCCCCAAAACCTGGCCCCTGGTTTATAGCCCTAAAACCCAGGTGATCCTTTCTCCTTCATGGAGTCTGTTGCCTTTCCAGACCAATTTTCTTTCCACCTGCCAGGCATGTTTAAGTGATTGACACGTCTAGTGGCTGTGCAGAGAAAAAAATCCCAGCAACTAGGAAGCTCCGCAGTCCAACTCCTTGGGGGCAGGGTGGGGGCAGGGAGGTCAACCTGCCGTGAGCAGCTAGTGGCCCATGTTGGATGCCAGTATTGTAACCAAACAACCAGTGGGGTCCTACCACTCGCTGCCAATAGGCAAAAACTCTGGAGACAGAGTTTGGTATAAAGGAAAAGGAATCTTTTATTTAAAGTATATACAGTTTGAAATAATGGCAGGTTTCTGCCTCAAAGCCCATTTCCTCTAAGACATCCCCCCAAAATAACCCTGTCCCCCTCTGCCAGCTTGGTTCAAGGTTGCACCAGGAACCTCTTTTCCCACCCAAAGGCACCATTCTTTAAGAAATGTAGGTGGCTTGACTTTTCTCCAGTAGCTGTCTGGTTCAAGCATCTTTTGTAATCTGTGCATCCCGGTGTCCTCCTCACAGTGAGCTGCACTCTCCTCTGTCGGTGGTGCTCTCCGGTGCACCTGTGTGCCTAGCCAGGCAGGACCTGTGTGTGCAGCACAGTCCTAGTTGTCACTGCCACTGTGGCTTCTCATGCAAGGGAAGAGGACGGGGCTGGTCACCTGGCTACATGGCTTTCAAGACCAGCACCAACAGGTCCGCCAAACCCGGTCCCACTTGTTGATGTGGTAGGCCTTGGCTGGAACGGGTGGAGCAGCAGCAATGGCAGGAACTGCTGTGGCTGACTGGCCCCCACGGGAGGAACTCACGAGTGGTGGGTAGGCAGTTGCTACAGCGGGAGCTGCCGCTGACACGGCCCCTGCTGGAGGAGCATGCGGGTGGTGGGCAGTAGCTGCTGTGGCTTCCCTCCTGCCTGTGCTGCTCCCAGACCCCACCGGCCTGAATCTCCTCTGCTCCCTCGTTACCAGACTAGCTCCCATGGCACCCCAGGCAGGCCCTGGAGCACTCCTGGAAGGGGGGCCGGTGATGCTCTGGTACCATGCGGTCCTCAAAACCCAAGGCCCAGGAACACCAGCCCCCGCAGCAGGGAAAGAGAGGAGAAAAGAGTAGGGTTTCCTCGCACTCCGCTTTTAAAGGCTGCCTCCAGAATCGCCTGCACACCGTCAATAGCTGCGGTCACTGTTCTGGTTGTCAGGGCAATGCACTCTGGTTTGGCAGCCGCCCTGCGGCCTCCACTGCCCGTGTGCAGGTCTTTCCCAACCATCAAACATACACAACAATCTTTCCCTTCGTGTGGTTCTCTTTCTTCTTTTATTGTAGTAATGTATTCACAAGCCCGATTTGTTTGGGTCTTTAGTCTTCACATCATTTCTTCAGCTCCACTGTGCCTACTTTTCTTACTTTTTAGTATCAAGTTTCCTATTTGTCTTTTGAAGAATGTTTAAAGTGGGGAGAGATCAAAGAGTACTTTGTGAAAATCAGTCAGTTTCTCTAGGTATCCTGATTTTCCTCATGGAGGTCATTTTAGATGATGCAGTCAGAATTGCTTTTTGGAGACATTTTCAGCTGTCTCCAATCATATTGTAGAATTTAATGCTACAGATTTCTCCCCACCTTTAAGGAAAAGGGTATCCCAATGCAATGAAC
>VMDR010035352.1:0-10789 GCA_007922815.1 Macrotus californicus | reverse complement strand
TAGGCTAAGATTAGAAAGTTTCAGAAAAGAAATTCATAAGCATGTGGTATAGCCCAAGGAGCCCCTTTGTTGATTTTCTAAAGAATTAAGAAATTAACCAGTTCACCTGAATTTACTGAGCACTTACCATGTGTTGTGGGTGAGTCAAGGGGACATTATAAAAATGTTCTTGCCTTAATGTATATTTGCAATGTGGTTGAAGAAGCATGATGTAAACATAGGCGATTTCACTAATGGTGCAGTTAGTGAATAAGAATAAGGATTCATAACTAATAAAAGCTTAAATAATAAAATAATGTAATTAACTACATACAAAGGTGTTGGGAGACTAGTAGTCTTAGAGTTAATTGAGTGCTTTTGCCATTTCAGGCTCTGTGTAAATGTCTCTGAAATAGTTTTAATATTTCCCTCATGGTCATAGGACAGCTGCTGCAAATTTAGATAAGACATTCTCACATGAATGTGTTCAAAGGCAAGAGGGTATCTAGTGAGAGAGCTCTCCTTATATATTCTCTTTTATCATATAAAAGGATGCTTGACCAGAAACACTCCCAACAAGCATACCCTTATATTGCATTGGCTAGTGGTGGGCCACAGGATGTGCCTAGATGCAACGGAGCCTCCAAATAAAAATATCTGGGTTTTTCAGGCTCTGTAATAGGAAAACACAAAGAACTAAGGGAGTTGGAAATTGGCTATTAAAAAGCCAACTCGTATTCTTTCAAATTATTGTTTTGGGTTTTTTTTTAAAATAAATACACAGAAATGAAATTGTTGGGCCATAGAGCAGTTCTACTTTTAATTTTTTAAGGACCCTCTTAAGTATTTTTATAGTGGCTGCACCAATCCGCATTCTTGTACCAGGGTTCCATTTTCACCACATTCTCACCATCTGTTATTTGTTGATTTATTGATGATAGCCTTTTTGACATGTATGAGGTGATATTTCACTGTGGTTTTAATTTACATTTCTGTGATGATTAGTGACATTGACTATCTTTTCATATGTCTGTTGACCATCTGTATCCTCTTTGAAGACATCTTACTCAGGTCCTCTGCCCATTTTTCATTTGGCTTGTTTGGTTTTCTTTTGGTGTTTCTTTGATTGAGTTCTTTATAAATTTTAGATATAAACCCCTTATCAGATGTATAACTGGTGAATATCGTTCTCCATTCAGTAGGTTGTCTTTTCATTTTGTTGATGGTTTGCTTGCTGTGCAAAACCTTTTTAGTTTGATGTAGTACCATTTATTTTTCTTTTTTTATTTAGAAATCATGTTTATTTTTTAGTATATTTTATTGACTATGCTATTACAGTTGTCCCATTTTTTTCTCCCCTTTATAACCCTCTATCCTGCATCCCCTTCCCTCCAAAATTCTCCTCCCCCTTAGGTCATATTGGAACTTATGTACATATAAGTTCTTTGGCTTCTCCATTTCTTTTACTATTCTTAACTACCCCTGTCTATTTTGTACCTACCAATTATGCTTTTTATTCCCTGTACCTTTTCCCCCATTCTCCCCACCTCCCTGCTGATAACCCTCCATGTGATCTCCATTTCTGTGATTCTGTTCCTGTTCTAGTTGTTTGCTTAGTTTGTTTTTGTTTTTAATTTTTAGGTTCAGTTGTTGATAGTTGTGAGTTTGTTGTCATTTTACTGTTCATAGTTGTGATTTTCTTCTTTTTCTTACATAAGTCCCTCTAATATTTTATAGAATAAGGGCTTGGTGATGATGAACTCCTTGAACTTGACCTTATCCGGGAAGCAATTTATCTGCTCTTCCATTCTAAATGATAGCTTTGCTGGATAGAATAATCTAGGTTTTAGGTCCTTGCTTTTCATCACTTGGAATACTTCTTTCCAGCCCCTTCTTGCCTGCAAAGTTTTTTATAGAAATCAGTGGATAGTCTTATGGGAACTCCTTTGTAAGTAACTATCTCTTTTTCTCTTGCTACTTTTAAGATCCTCTAAAATCTTTAATCTTGGGTAATTTAATTATGATGTGTCTTAGTGTGTTTCTCGGTGGATCCAACTTCTTTGGGACTCTCTGAGCTTCCTGGACTCTCTGGAAGTCTATTTCCTTCACCAGATTGGGGAAGTTCTCCTTCATTATTTGTTCAAATAAGTTTTCAATGACTTGCTCTTCTTCTTCTCCTTCTGGCACTCCTATGATTTGGATATTAGAATGTTTAAAGTTGTCCCAGATGTTCCTAAGCCTCTTCTCATTTTTTGAACCTTGTTTCTTTATTCTGTTCTGGTTGAATGTTTCTTTCTTCCTTCTGCTCCAAACGATTGATTTGAGTACTGGTTTCCTTCCCTTCACCATTGGTTCCCTGTATATTTTTCTTTATTTCACTTTGCATAGCCTTCACTTCTCCCTCTATTTTTCAACTGAACTCAATTTCTATGAGCATCCTGATTACCAGTGTTTTGAAATCTGCATCTGATAGGTTGGCTGTCTCCTCATTGCTTAGTTCTTTTACTGGAGTTTTGGTCTGTTCTTTCATTTGGGCTGTATTTCTTTGTCTGATGCACCTGTTACATTGTAAGGGGTGAAGCCTTAGGTATTCACTAGGACAGGACAACCCACTTCACTGCACTGTGGCGCTGTATGTGGGGCAGGGATCAGAGAGGGAACAATGCTGCTTGCTGGGCTCTTGGAGGACTTTCAGTCACTTCCCTCCCTCCTAGCAAACTGGGCCCTTCTGGTGCTGATTCCTGGGTGGGTTTGTGTATGTTCTAGGATCCTATGGGTCCCTCCAATGACTCTCCTGTTTGACTGGGAGTTTCTCCTACCAGCACAACCTCCACAGGATTTTACAGTTAGAGGTTTTTGAGACTTTGTTTCCCTGCACTGGAACCCTGGGTTGTGGGTCTGTCTCACTCCCCAGTGGTTCCTTTCAGTTTACCTGCACTCAAGTGTTGCATGCCCTCTCCACCCCAGCTGCCCAAGTCCACACCTCCTACAAATCTGGATGAATGTTTCTTCTTTAACTCCTTGGTTGCCAGACTTCCATACAGTTTGATTTTCTTGTAGTTCTGGTTGCTTTTTGTTTTTAAATTGGTTGTTATCTTTCTTTTGGTTGTGTGAGGATGCAAAGCATATCTACCTATTCCTCCATCTTGGCTGGAGGTCTCTTTTTTTTGTTTGTTTCTCTTGTTTGAGGATAATATCAGGAAAAAAAATACTGCTGAGAGAAATGCCATAGATTTTACTGCCTCTGTTGTCCTCTAGTAGTTTTATAATTTCATGCCTTACATTTAAGTGTTTAATGCACTTTGAGTTTATTTATTTTTGTGTATTGTGTAAGAAGGCAGTCTAGTTTCATTTTTTTACACATATTAGTCCAATTTCCCCAACATCATTTATTGAACAGACTGTTTTTACCCCATTGTATGTTCTTGCCTTCCTTGTCAAAGATTAATCGACTACATAGGTACAACTGACCACTAAGCTATATACCTGAAACTGGTAAAAAATAATATTGAATGTGAGCTGTAATTGAAACAACAATAATAATAAAGAAAAACCAACCCAAAGTCAGAAACAATGATTAACTGCCAAATAAGTGGCATAGAGTTAGCTTTCAAATAGAGTTCTCTGTGATGATGGAAATGCTCTATCTCTATGCTTTCCAAAATGGCAGCCACTAGTTGCTTTGGCTACTGAACACTAGAAATGTGGCTAGTGTGAGTGAGAAATTGAATTTTAATTTTATTTACATTTAAATAGGCACATGAGGCTAGTAATTACCATATTGGACATTGTGGAATTATAAACAATATCTTCTTGGAGGTCAGAAGAATAACAGAGACATACCATAGGCCAGAATAATTTGGTAACTTTCATGGGGGGTTAAGGCATCAAAATGGATTTGAAGGGTATTTGGGATTTGAAAGTTTTCTAAGAGTGTGGGCTTATTCTAAAACAGGAAAGCAGAAAAAAATAAAGCATTCTTAAGAGAGGCTATGCAGATCAGTTTGGAAGAAGTGTGTGGTTGTGTGTGTGTATGTGAATGTGTGTGTGTCAAGGAGTGGACAAAAAGCTCAAAAGCATGTTCAAGTCATATGGAAGTCATTTTTGGATGCCAGCTTGTACTGTGTATAGTAGGCAACTTATGTTGTTGAGAGAAGAGTAGAACATACAGTAGTTTTTTAGGAAACCATTAACTTGATCATGGTAAGAAAGATTATATTGGTGATTGTAAGCAAGATGGACCCAAGGCAAGAGATTCAGTTAAAACAGTGTTTTCCAAATTTTTCATGTGTGACACATCTGAAAAATGATGTATGTATTGCTTAGTAGGGCAAATGGACAAGACGGCTGCTGATCAGGAGTGACTGGCCTAAAGACTCCAGCTGCTCTAGGCATTCATCTCAAGATTGTCAAATGAGGATCACTATCTCTTCATACCTAAAACCATTTTAAAGCATGTTAGGGAGCACCAGCACACAGCTGGGATCCTCTTATCAGATTCTCCTGAGGAAAATAGGTAGTGGTATGTATGAAAAAGGAAGGAGAGAACATGAAATATTTTACAGAAGAAATTGAAAACAATTTGGAACTAATTAGATGTAGTTACAATAGATTTTGCAGTCAATAGTAAGTTCTAAATTTTGAAAATGGTGATACTATTAATAAAAATACCAATGTAAGTTTGCTTTGAAGGTAGATTGTGATTTCAGGTAAGATGTGAAAATGAAAACTGAACCCCTGTGGTGGACTGTCTCATTGGTGGCCCTTAGTGATCCATGGCTCCAGTAGTCATGTTCTTGTAGAGTCCTTTCCCATATTTACTTGTACTTGGCCATGTGACTTATTTGGCATTGAGACATTAACATAATGCAGACAGAGGCTTAATGAGTGTTTGTGCATTGAGGCTTGTCCTCTTGGAACCAACCACCATGATGTAACTAAGCTCAGGCTATAACACTGAATGGTGACAGGTCATGGGCAGAGAGATACATGCCTATGATGGCACATCTTGCATGTTCCAGTCCCAGCTTAACTCCTATGTGAGTGGAGGCATGGGAGTGACTTTAGCAGAAGAACCACTCACTGAGCTCCATCCACCCCAAAATTGATGAAAAATCATAAATTGTTGTTTTACACCACAAAGCTCTAGGTATTTTGTTAGGCAGTAATCGATAATGAAAACAACATCCAAATGAAAATGTTCAATAGATTAGGTCCTTGCTGATATGGTCATGGAGCTCAGGCAAGAGATCTGGACTTTAGATCTAATTTTACAATAAATGCATACCTCTGTCATAGCAATTATAATTATATTGACTGCTTTTTTTCTTACTAGACTGTGAACTTTTTAAGACAAGGGCTGTTTTTTTTTTTTGTTATTTATAATACACTATTCCTGGTTCAAAACAGATGCTCATGAGATCTGTGCTGAATAATAGAATGAGAGAATAAATATAGTGAAGGGCAGTGGAAAGGGAATGGACCTTAGAATCAGACAGACCAGGCTTGAACTCCAATTCTCCAAATTGCCAGGTTTATGACCTTTAGGAAATCACCAATTCTTACTGTAAAACATAGGTAATATCAACTAACTTTCAGAACCATTGAGAGGAGCCAATAAATATACAATACATACTCAGTAAACTGTACCTTTTGTTATTGAAGGTGAATCAAATAATCATTGAAATATGAGAACAAATTCAGTCAATAAAGGGAAAAGTGTAGGAAAAGAAAAGCTGTGGGCCTGGGGAAGACAAGTAAGGAGAAGAAGAAAGAAAATGATTCAGAGAGAGAGAAATCAGGAGTGAAAGCATGAGAGGAAGAAACAGACCAGTTGGAATGTCAGGAAAAGAACCAAGAGAGGGTGTATTGTATTGGCTGGAAAAAGGCAGAGATTTAAGGAAAAACAAAGTCAACATTGCTACAATGAATAGGTATACTTTATGCAGTATACTTTTGTGTGTTTACTAAATTTCAGATGTTTATCCAGGACTGTCAGTAGGGAAATCTTTGAAGAAAAAGATTATTCTGTCTTAAATGATCTAACTGCATTATAACTAAAAACAGTAGATAAGACAGCTTCTAAGGTCTCTTCTACTCTTTGTGATGTCAGCTGAGTGCCTGGTGAGTGATAGAAAGTTTAAACTCTATGCGGCTGTGTTTTCAGTGTCTAGCAGAATTATTGGAAGGAAGGAATTTGTGGAGAATTAAGAAATGTTACATGAAAGGGGAACACTATTCATATTAAGCATCTTGGGAGAGATTAAATTTCAGAGATCTAATTCTCTGAAGTCATTCCTTTCTGGGAGACAAACAACATAAAGACTGAAGAGACACAGTTCTTTGAAATGTTGAAAAACACCCAATAAAACCAACAGCTGTAAAACAGACTCATCAGTTATGCAAATATCTCTTATTCTATTGCCCTGGAATTGGAAAGAAATTAGGCCAGACTCTCAATATCAGATTTTGAGTAAGAATTCTGAAGTTTACATTTGTGAATTTTGCTGCCCCCTATCCTTTTTTTCTTTATTAGATGATGGCATTATAATTTTGTTTTAGGGGATCATTTTTCTCCCACTAAGTTTTTATCTTTGGATGGAGTTGATTCTACTTCTGCTCCACCCTCTGCTCCAGAAGTAGATGTGTGACAGCAAAATATCACATCATGCAACCATGGTGATTGGTTCAAAGATGAACATTTACCTTAAGCCAATTAAATCCAGTCCAGTTAGAGATAATACTGACATTTGCCTGAGCTTTTGAGAAAGAGATATACTCTTCTCTATTGAGCATAAGTTTGAAGCTGCCAGATGCCACCACTGAAAGAGAAGTTGTGTGACAATATAATGAACAAGGTGAACAACATCATGGTGGTGTGAGAGGGATTGCTTTCCACTGATGTTGCCTAAGTTTCTGAACGCAGCAATACCTGAGCTTTCAGACTGTGTAAGCTAGAAAATATCTTTTAGAGACTCTGGCCAAGATGGAGGTGTAGGTAGACACACTGTGCCTCCTCCCACAACCAAAAGAAGGACAACAATAAGTTTTAAAACAAAAAAAAAACCAGAACTGACAGAAAATCGAACTGCATGGAAGTCCGACAACCAAGGAACTAAAGAAGGAACTTTCATCCAGACCGGTAGGAGGGACGAGATAGGCCGGGCAGAGAGGACTCTCGCACGCGCGCACAGGACGGCTGGCGGACTGGGGAAAGGCACGGCTGGGAGAGGTGGCAACTGCAGACCTGGAGTCCCACTCCCTTATGCGGATAAACCGGGAGGAACAACACTGGGGAGCGAGACAGAACCCGCAACCCAGAGTTCCAGCTTGGGGAAACAAAGCCTCAAAGCCTCTGATTGAAAGCTCCTGTTGAGGTGGCGGCAGTGGGAGAGACTCCCAGACTCACAGGAGAGTGCATTGGAGAAAACCGGCAGAGAGCAGAGCAAGCACCATTGTTCCCTCTCAGTCCCCTCCCCCACATATAGCCTCACTACACAGCAACGTGGCTGCCCAGCCCTGGTGAACACCTAAGGCTCCGCCCCTTACTAAGTAACAGGCGTGCCAAGACAACAAAAATGGCCCAAATGAAAGAACAGATCAAAGATCCAGAAAAAATACAACTAAGTGACAAAGAGATAGCCAACCTATCAGATGCACAGTTCAAAACACTGGTAATCAGGATGCTCACAGACTTGGTTGAATTTGGTCACAAATTAGATGAACAAATGAGGGCTATGATAAGGGAAATGAAGGAAAATGTACAGGGAACCAACACTGAAGGGAAGGAAACTGGCACTCGAATCAATGGTGTGGACCAGAAGAAAGAAAGAAACATTCAACCAGAACACAATGGAGAAACAAGAATTCGAAAAAACGAGGAGAGGCTTAGGAACCTCCAGGATGTCTTTAAACGTTCCAATATCTGAATCATAGGGGTGCCAGAAGGAGAAGAGGAAGAGAAAGAAATGGAAAACTTATTTGAACAAATAATGGAGGAGAACTTCCCTAATTTGGCAAAGGAAATAGACTTCCAAGGAGTCCAGGAAGCTCAGAGAGTCCCAAAGAAGTTGGACCCAAGGAGGAACACACCAAGGCACATCATAATCCCATTACCCAAGATGAAAGATAAGGAGAGAATCTTAAAAGCAGTGAGAGAAAAGGAGACAGTTCCCTACAAAGGATTGCCCATCAGACTGTCAGCTGATTTCTCAAAAGAAACCTTACAGGCAAGAAGGGGCTGGCAAAAAGTATTCCAAGTCATGAAAGGCAAGGACCTACATCCAAAATTACTTTATCCAGCAAAGCTATCATTTAGAATGGAAGGGCAGATAAAGTGCTTCCCAGATAAGGTCAAGTTCAAGGAGTTCATCATCACCAAGCCATTATTATATGAAATGTTAAAGGGACTTATCTAAGAAAAAGAAGATCAAAAATAAGAACAGTAAAATGACAACAAACTCACAGTTATTAACAACTGAACCTAAGACAAAAACAAAAACAAACTAAGCAAACAAATAGAACAGGAACAGAATCACAGAAATGGAGATCATATGGAGGGTTATCAGCAGGGGAGTGCGTGGGGGAATAGGGAGAAAAGGTAGAGGGTGTAAGAAGTATAAATGGTAGGTAGAAGATAGACAGGGGGAGGTTAAGAATAGTATAGGAAATGTAGAAGCCAAAGAGCTCATATAATGACTCATGGACATGAACTAAAGAGGGATTGTGTAGGGGGAAGTGGTGTGTAGGGCGGGGTGGTAGATGGGACAACTGTAATAACATAATCAATAAAATATATTTAAAAAAAACTTAAGAAAAATACAGTAGAAAGATTTAAAAAAATATCTTTTATTGTTGAAGCCAGGATGAATTTTTTATTACTTGCAATTGAAAGAATGCTGACTGTTAAAACTCTCAGAAAATATGTATGTATTAGTGTATGGGGAGGGAAGAGTTTCAGGCAGTTACCTTCCACCATAATGCTCAGTACTGTTAACTGGGCCAATTAATTACTTCACATTAAAGATGAGAACTCTGATGCTAAGAAAGATGAATAAATTTGTCAAATTTCAAAGTAGGAAAAAATGCCATTTAAACTAAATGATAGAGGAGAAGTTGACAAATTATGCAGAATGGCCAAATCCAGTTTATAATTTGTTTTTATTTTTATTTATTTTATTTTATATTATATTTTTGCTGTACAGAGGCAGGTTATCTTTTATTTTCTATATGTAATATTTCACCAGGAACCACATTGTTTAACATTTTAAACAATGTAAAAATAAAGATATATCTCACAATTGACAGATTCTTAATGATGATTAAATGTAGCATTTTTTCTTTTTTAAAAAAATTGTATTGTTGTTCAATTACAGTGGTCTCCATTTTTTCTCCATTGCTCTCCCTTGCCCTGCCCATCCCCAACTCTCACATTCAATCTTCCCCCCTATGGTCCTTGTCCATAGGTCCTTTACACATGTTCCTTGAACTGACCCTTCTTTTTCCCTCATTAACCACTCCCCTGCTCTCCTCTGGTCACTGTCAGTTTGTTCTGTATTTCAATGTCTCTGGTTATATTTTGCTCACTTCTTTGTTTTGTTGATTAGGTTCCACTTATAAGTGAGATCATATGGTATTTGTCTTTCACTGCTTGGCTTATTTCACTTAACATAATACTCTCCACTTCAATCCATGCTGTTGGGAAGAGTAAGAGCTCCTTCTTTCTGCTGCGTAGTATTCCATAGTGTAAATGTTTTTGATCCACTCATTTACTGATGGCTGTTTTCAGCACTTGGCTATTGTAAATAATGCTGCTATGAAAATTGGGGTGTATAGGTTATTTTGAATTGGTGTTTCAGGATTCTTAGGGCATAATCCCAGCAGTAGAATTACTGGGTCAAAAGGTAGTTCCATTTTTAGTTTTTTGAGGAAATTCCATCCTGTTTTCCACAGTGGCTGCACCAGTCTGCATTCCCACCAACAGTGTACTATGATTCCCTTTTCACCACAGACTTGCCAGCACTTGTTTGTTGATTTGTTTATGATGGCCATTCTGTCAGGAGCAAAGTGGTATCTCATTATGGTTTTAATTTGCATCTTTTTGATGGCTAGTTATGCTGAGCATCCTTTTATATGTTTCTGGACCCTCTGTATGTCCTCCTTGGAGAAATGTCTGTTCAGATCTTTTGCACACTTTTAAATTGGGTTGTTTGTCTTCCTTGTGTGGCATTGTGTGAATTCTTTGTATATTTTAGAGATCAAATTTTTGTCTGAGGTATCACTGGAAAATATATTTTCTTATACAGTTGGTTCCCTTTTCATTTTGCTGATGTTTTCTTTAGTGTGCAGAAGCTTTTTAATTAGAAGTACTCCCATTTGTTTACTCTTTCCTTTTATATCCCTTGTTCTTGGGGACTCAGTGAAAACACTGTTGTATGGGATATCTGAAATTTTGCCACTTATGTTCTCTTCTAGGACTTATATGGTTTCACAAATTATGTTTAAATCTTTTATTCATCCTGAATTTATTTTGGTGTATGGTGCAAGTCGGTGGTCTACTTTTATTTTTATTTTTTTGCGTGTTCCAGTCCAGATCTCCAAACACCATTTTTTGATGAGTCTGTCTTTATTCCATTGTATGCTCCTGACCAGTTTGTTGAATACTAATTGACCATAGACATGGATTTATTTCTGGACTCTCTATTTTGTTCCATTGATCTATATGTACATTTTTTTAATAGCATCTTTTTGTGTGTGTGTGCTACTTGTGTGTTCTTATGCCAGTACCAGACTGTTTTGAATAAAGTGGCCC
>VMDR010035351.1:0-10789 GCA_007922815.1 Macrotus californicus | reverse complement strand
TTTGAGTCCCGTTTTTCTTCCCATCACTGTTGGTTCCCTGTACATTTTTCTTCATTTCCCTTATTGTATCCTTCATTTGTTCATCTAATTTGCAACCAAATTCAACCAAGTCTGTGAGCATCCTGATTACCAGTGTTTTGAACTGTGCATCTGATAGGTTGGCTATCTCTTCATCGCTTAGTTGTATTTTTTCTGGAGCCTTGATCTGTTCTTTCATTTGGGCCATTTTTGTTGTCTTGGCGCGCCTGTTACATAGTAAGGGGCGGAGCCTTAGGCGTTCACCAGGGCGGGGCGGCCACGTCGCTGCGTTGTGACGCTGTTTGTGGGGGAGGGGTCCGAGAGGGAACAATGGCGGCCGCTCCGCTCCCTGCCAGTCACCAGTCACTTTCCGCACTACCCACAGTCCAACGGGGCCCCTCTGGTGCCGGCTCCGGTGCCGATCCCCAGTGGGAGGGCCGTGCACGCTTCAGGGCCCTGTGGGTCTCTCCACCGAGCTCTCCAGTGAGGCGGGGAGTTTCTCCCGCTGCCGCTGCCTCAACCCCCACAGGAGTTCTCAATCAGAGGCTTTGAGGCTTCACCTCCCCGCGCCGGAGCTCTGGGTTGCGGGGTCCGTCCCGCTCCCGAGCTGTTCCTCCCCGTTTATCCTCACGAGGGAGTGGGACGCCCGGTCCGCAGCCACCACCTCTCCCGGCCAGCCGCGCCTTTCCCGGATACGCCAGCCGCCGCCCCGCCACGCGAGTCCTCTCCGCCCCTCCTACTGGTCTGAATGTATGTTTCTTAGTTTCTTGGTTGTCGGACTTCCATACGGTTCGATTTTCTGTCAGTTCTGGTTGTTTTTTCTTTTAAAATTTGTTGTTGTCCTTCTTTTGGTTGTGCGAGGAGGCACAGTGTGTCTACCTACGCCTCCATCTTGGCCGGAAGTCTGACTACTTTCTTAATGTAGGTAATCCACTCTCTCTATGCATCTCATTCATGATAAGGGCATCTTGGGCTTCTGATTATTGAACTACATTTCTGAACTAATTAGTGTGCATTCGTAAGAGTGTATGTTGTGGTAACTGCTCTAGTATTGAATTCATGTGCATATTTTTTATTTTGAATTTGTTCTAATGTAAAAGTATAAAGATATTATTAAATTCAATAAATTCTCCTTATGAAGTGCCTCAGATTATAACATCTTTCAAAACGGTAACTGAAAATGTGTATATATGCAATTGGCATAAACTGCGCTGGTATGAATCCAGGGGAAACATCATATTCACTAACTGAATGCTGCAAACTCTTTGTGGTCTTTAAAGGCTTTTGCACACTATGGGCTTTGTGGTTGCCCTGGTTCATCTTATGACAGAGCTGTCATAGACTGAGCTACTGTAGTTTCCTGAACCTGCTGGCTGTTATACCTCAGTGTCTTTGCATATGCTGTCATCTCTGCTTGTAATGGACTGGGTCCATGAGAACTAGTTGAGAACAAACTGCTTAAAAGCTGTTCAATAGAAAAAATAGGACAAAATATTAAATATTATAGTATGATTAAATTAAACATACTGTGTTAGTTTGCTACAGCTTCCATAACAAAGCACAACTGGGTGGCTTCAAGAGCAGAAGCTTATTGTCTCACAGTACTGGAGTTCGAGATAAAGGTCTGAGTGGATTTGGTTTCTTCTGAGCCTTCTGAGGCAGCTCTCCTTGGCTTGCAGATGGCCACCTTCTCCTTATGTCCTCACATGGTGTTTCCTCCGGGTGCGTCCATCTTTGATGTCTCCTTTTGGGTCCAAATTCCCCTTTTTATATTGAGTTAATGTCCATCCAAATGACCTTATTTTAACTTAATCACCACTTTAAACTCTTATCTCCAAATACAGTCACATTCTGAGGTACTTGGATTAGGAATTTAACATGTAAATTTGAGGGAAATTCAATTCAGTATGTAACACATATCAATAAAACACACTTGGTGGTGGTTGCTTGAGAATGAGGGATCAAGGGAAAGAGAGAAGGGTGAGCCAGACATTGATTATTTTGTGTCTTTCTTGTGCTATCCGTCTTGACCTGCCCATCCCTACTTTCAATGTGTCTAGACTACCCCCTGCCCTGCCAAGTGGTGTGGTACCTAGAGAAAGGCATAAAGGTTACTGGGAAGCACAGAATGCTAGGTTGAGTTTAGGCATTAATAGGCCAAACTCAAGATGAGAAAATTTGATAAGATAGAAAGGAATCTGTCAGGTGCTTTATTCTGATAAAGGTCAGGTATTGTCACAAAAACATTATACTAATATCTTAGGATTCCTCTCATGAAATGCTGTGAAATTTTATTTCTGAATCTCCTCTGTATATTTTATTATCAGAAATGAGCCACACACAAAGCCCACAGTATCCCACTAGGTTTCCAACTCCCTCTCATGTTATTCTGCCTCACTGGTATTTCTTCCAACTTTGGTTTGTATGGAAAATGGCAATAGTGAGCATTTATCTTCTTAAGTCTAATTTGAATATATTTCCTAAAATATCATTGAATATCCAGTTCTGTTTAAAATTATTGTGAGTCAATTTATAAATAAGGTAAAGCAGCTGCTATTTGCTAAGTAACTTCATGAAATTATCTAGAGATGCTGAAGCATATAAGCTATAGGAATGGAGTAGAGTAAAGGAAAAACATTCACATGAATCTTGTTTGAAACATTTTGGGATCAGCAGTCCAAAATATAGTACCTGTATCTGTTATGACATTTCAGGGCGTTATTTGACCCAACTTTTCAAAAAAAAATAATTGCTACTGTTGGCAAAAACTTTATTACTTCTTAATTTCCCTAAATTTATTTTATTTTTAAAAGCGGGTTTAACAATTGAATCCCCTATCTCAGAAATTAACAAACACTTCAGTTTTTTAACAACTGCTCATACTACAAGGCTCATAAGCAAGTATTAATCCCAAAATCTTCTGTAAAAATGTTATGTATCTAATTAGGTTGAGTTAAAAGGTCATACAATTTCAGATTTGGGGATAGAGGGCTGTTACAAGTTTCAATGGACTGAATTGTATCCTCTCAAAAATTCATATATTGAAGCTCTAACCCCAATGTAATGGTATTTGAAGAAGGAGCCTTTGTGAGGTAAATTCGTTCAGATAAGGTCATCAGGATGGAGTTCTCAAGTTTGGGTTAGTGACCTTATAAGAAGAGACCAGAGAGCCTGCCTTTTTTTCTTTCTCTTGCTGTTACTGAGGAAAGGCTATGTGAGCACACACTGAGGTGGCAGCCTTCTGTGAGCCAGGACGTGCGTTCCAACCAGGAACTGAGTCTGTCAGCAGATTGATCTTGGACTTTCCATCTTCCAGAACTTTGAGAAATAAGCATCTGTTGTCCAAGCCACCTAGCTTATGGTATTTTCTTAAAAGCAACCTGAGCTAATGAAGACCAAAATACTTACTTATAATGATCATATTTTAAGGCATTCCATAGTTCCAAGCTTTCTGAAATTCAGGGCAGGGAAAGAATTCAGTCCGTGTAAAAAACAGACTCTATTTCTTATTATCACAAATGTAAGTGTGGGCCAGTCTTTCTGTACTGTCATGTTTTTTAACCCTGTTATTAAAATAAAAACATAAATGTGTAACTTGGGATTGAAATTTCTCTGTGATCTATGTGTCTGGCCCTCTGTGAGGCACTGGGCATATAATGGTTAACAAGATATATGTGGTCCCTGATGTCATTGCACTTACACACTTGTTGGGGAGATAGGAACACATATAATTATAAAGACAAATGTTCTGAAGTCAGAGGGATAGGGTGTCGTGAGAGCTCCAGGAGTCCCTGGAAGGAGTGTGCAGAGAAGCTGAGATTACAGGTGATCAGGAGCAGGAAAGGTTGAAGGGGCAGGAAGAGTTCAGGCAGAGAACTATTTGAGAAACTGAAATAATTTTTTTGTGTCTACAACACATAATCAAGAAAGAATGTTGTGAGAGATGAACCTGAGTTACCCACATCTAGACTAGGCAGGTTATGTTAGCAACAGGAGTTTGAAGTTTGTTTTAAGGGCACTGATGAACCACTGAAATTTAGTAACAACTTGATCATATTTGCATTTTAGAAAGACTGTTTTGGTTTCTGTGTGAAATGGATTGGATTAAAACAAGAAAGGAGGTAATGATACCCAATACCTGGAAAAGCTCTAACAACCCAGGAAAGAGATAACAGAACTGGGAAGAATTTAGAGATATTTATGAGGTAGACTCACTTTGGTAATTGACTAGATGTTGCATGGAGGTGCAGAGAAGGGAGGGTCAAGGAAGATATCTGGATGTCTGTCACATGCTTTCGGGCTATCACATGCTGATGAGATAGATCAAAGTAGGGGGCAAGATATTTATTAGGCTTTAAAAAGAGACCTTGGTGAAAGCCATCCCAGTGCCCTGGTGGCAAGACTGAAGTGGCCTGAGGAGTAAATGGAAGATAAAGAAATGGAGTTAATTAGGGAGGGTCGTTCTTTATTGGAGTACTATTCACTGAAACACATCATTGCCTATCTGCCATGTAGTATAGTTGAAAGAGAATGATGTGGGAAAATACCAGAATATCATGTTTCCATTCTGCTGGGAAGATGGACTTCTAGGATGGGTATTCTGTGGGTTGATGATGTTTCTCCCAGTATTTTTATAGGTTGAGGTGAAGTTGGCTGAATTTTTGATAACTCTTCACTTCTGTCATTCTAGTTCTATTGTGCAGGATCAGACAGTGGCCCAACTAGGCAAATACTTACCAGAAGCCTAGAATCAATGCTTATGGCCTCAAACTGAATTGAAAATATAAAGATAGGTCCTGATGGAACATCTAGTCAACTAGTTCTCTTGGCCTGATTTCATGTTTTCTTCTGGCTTCCCCAAAGAGGTACTAACACTATTTGCTCAGAGAAATCTGTAGAAGTTCTCTACCGGCAGAGTCATTTCTGCACCTAACAGTCTCTGTTCTTTTAAGACTGGAAAGGGTGCTTCTGAAAGAAGTTGCCAAGGGAATTAGACTTGGTTAAATTTCTTGGGAAGAAGTAAAGTTATTGCCTCCAACATGACCACTTTTTGCCTCACCTACTTTCTCTACTTCTCTCCTGAGCTTGTTGGACATTCCCACCCCTCTCTCTAACTCATGGGACCTGATGAGCTTCCTTTATAGCATGTGTATTCCTCCTCTAGCTTGACAGTCTGGAGGCTACTCTTTTTGAGCCCCCAGCTCACTAATTCAGTGTGCTCTTTGCGCTTGATGCCATGGTGTTGGCATGCCTCTTTCTGATTCAGTTTTGATTTTGCTCCCCTGGAATTGTCATGAACCTTTCAGGACACTGCCTTTTGCCAGACCTTGCTTCTCCATGACCAATCTGCACATCCTGCTGTGTAGACTGTGGAGTTTCTGGAGAGCTTGACAACTGGCATGATTCAAGTCTGATTATTTAAGAAGAGAGAAAGTGACTTAATTTACCTCTTAGCTTTTTGATGACCTATTTTTTAACTCATTCCATAATCATATTGGAAAATCACCAACATTGTAGTTCCCTGCATTTTTGAAAGGTCTCTGCAAGATATTTTAAAACCACCCAGGAAGTTGAAGGTTTGTGGGGGTAGAGAAAGATAGGCCACTGAACTCAAGTAAAAGTCAATTTCAAGAGAGAAATGAGACCATTTAGTAGGTGGAGGTGAGAAATGATAAAGATGTGAAGTAGAGCAGGTGGTATAGATTTGAGACATTTCAATGCTACAATCAATAAGACTTGGTGACAGATTGGATATTGGGAAGAAATGGATGGGGATTGTTCAAGATAACACTGAGATTTTTAGCTTGATGTTCTATTTACCAAAATGTTTAATGAGTGGAGAGAAACTATGAACAATAATGACTTGAGTACTTTACATGTTGAATGCCAGGTGCTTGTAGAATGTTTGGCTAGTGAAGTCTGGTAAGCAATTAAAGTTATATGGGTGGAGTTATGTAGACAGTTGATGACTAAGGATGAGCACTACAAATCTATTTAGTTTTCTTTATTGTTTTCTTTATTTTTGTTTTTGTGTTTCTAAATAGTAAAATAAACCAATTTGTGACAATTTTCAAAGATTGGAATAACATATAATTTTAAAAAGGAACATAAAATGAGAAATTCTCAGAGTAGAATTGGTAGTAGAGAAGAGAAATGTAAAGATTTAAAAAACTCAAATATAAGAATTTAAAACCCCAGAGTCTTTAGCATACAACATTAAATGCAGTCAGAAAAGTCACGTAGCGGGAAGAATAAAAAGGCCATTGAACTCAGGAACAAACCACTTATTTATATTTTTAAGAGTGAATTCAGAAGCTGTAACATCTGCTATTTATTACAGTCACAGCCACTGTGCCAGCAGATTTCTATACATATACGTACAACACACATGTACAAACAGTGCATACGCACACGTTTCCCTTTACATTTTGCTTGAGTAGGCCTCTGGTTTTCCCATGACCCAGTGCAAAGAGAGAAACACTTGAGTCACAGTATTCTTAAGCTAGAAATGTATATGGGGCTATAACTATCTTTAGAAGTGAGATCTGAAAGACATTTCTTCTGTGGGCTCTTATATTGAGGTCATCATGCAACCATAAAGAACAAGATTCTGGATAACACCCATAGAACAAATTTAATAATAAGTGAGCTCACATAGATTTTTAGAAGTCATTTAAAATAGACCAGTGGCTACTGCCAAAGGCAGTACATTTAAAACAATCGCTGTGGGGAGGGTAATGAAATCCAGATTTATAAGCCATCTGGTTTCAACAAAAATAAAAACTATAATCTAGATCTAGAAAGATCACAAATGACTGCCCATTGTCTGTGTCTGGTCAGTAGACATTGTTTTTTAGCATGTAGAATTTAAACACTGAATTATTGAAAAAATTAACTATCAGGAGTTTTGTATAAAAAACCTTATTTTATTTATTTTATTTTTTTCTTCTCTTGAGCATAAAAAGACCTAGCACATGGGCCTGCCTTCATGTATGGCAGCCATTGGGTAGCTCTCTCTTTAAATGACTAATGTGCTCTTTAGTTTGCCACAGTATTTGCTCATTTATATTAATTGTCTGAGCCCTGTAGATATGAAATTTGCAACCTCTGCTACAGAGAAAGATAAAGACTGCATGCTCTTCAGGAAATCCTTAATTTGTGTTATTCATTACAATTTTAGATGACTATTGTGTGGCAGAGAATGTAAGGTTATATACTGCGACAAAAATTTGGAACACAGATGGCATACCTACAGACATTTTTAGAGTAGAACCATACTTCAATAGCTAACTGCACTTGAGAAGTTAAGGTTCATATCTTTTTATGCATTTAAAAAATTGCGCTTGAATGTAGTGTGTCACTCTCTTTTTTCCCAGAAGTGGGAAGAAGGAAGCTTAGCATTCAGGGTAAAAGTTTCTCAGAAAATTGTTTTGAATTCCCACTGACACATAAGAAAATTGTTGTTAAAAATCCAAATGTTTTGCACTGGCCAGCATTGCTCCGTTGGTTGGGTGTTGTTTGGCAAAACAAAAAGTTACTGGGTTTGATTCCTGGTCAGGGCACATGACTGGGTTGAGAGCCTGGTCCCCAGCTGGGGTTCATGCAAGAGACAATCAATGTTTTTCACATCAGTGTTTCTCTCTCTTTTTCCCTCCCTTCTTCTCTCTCTAAATAATAAATAAATACAATCTTAAAAAGTCTAGATATGATAATTTAGTCTTAAATACATTAAAGTTGGTGTACCAAAAGAATCATAATTTTGAGTAATGCTATTTACTAATGAACTCTCCAATTAAACAAATTATATCCTGGATAATTGAATATAATGACTTGCTCCGTATATTTAAGTGTTGCTTAAATCTTGAAGAATATTTACAACATTTATGATCTAGATGTATATATCTTAATCTACTCAGTCAAAGGATAAATAGCTGGCAGTTAGGTTTTCTGTAAAGGCTTCACCTAGTTCATACCAGTAAAATAATTTCACTGGCACAGAGAATGTTTCTTCCCAATAAATGAATTGGGCAGGAAGAAGAAGCATGCATCCAATTCATCAAAAATAATTATCAAGTCATTAAGATGCAAGTTAAAGAGAAGAAGTAAGAGCAGAACACATTCTTATTTCACCCACTGGATTTACCAGACAATTCTTGATGACCTTGATGTTCACAGTAATTTTTCCTGTGTCTCAACAGAGGTGGATATATTGTGTTTATACAGTCTATGAAGTCCACAGATGAGCAAAAGTCAATAATACTACAAAATAATTTTATGTATTTTCTGACACGTTTCTCCTGAAGGCAAAAAGAATGGACCAAGATTAGAAGTGAAATAACTATTCCAAAAATCTCTTCACTCTATGTGGAAATTTATTCTTGGAAACTCATTCTTGTACTATATCAAAAAGAAAATGGGGGCACATTTTGAACAGATGTCTAGTGAGTGAATAGTTCTAAAATCTGGGGAAATAGCTGCTCTTTTTTCTCTTTAACTAGGAACATATATATCCAAGCCTGAGGAAATAAGATATTTTTACTAACCGTCTGTGTATAAGACTAAGCTAAAGTAATAGAAGTGGCCTAGGAGAGTCCTAGAGAAAGACAAGAGTGCTGAGGAGGGAAAGTCAAGAATCACCACATTAAGTATGAGAAAAGGAGGAAGTGCCACTGAGAGAGAGAAAGGAGAACCAGAAAGGGAGAAACAGTGGGAATATACCCCTAAGTTTTAAGGTGGAAACATCCAACAGTATCAAATGCAGCAAAAAGACAAGTAATAGAAAGAGTAAAAAGGCAATTGACCTCGGGGACAAGCAATATATTCATATTTTTGAGCGTGAATTCAGTAACAGTAACATCTGTTATTTATTGCAGTCATAGCCACCGCACCAGTTGATTTCTGTATAGCACCTCTGCCTTCACCATAACCACCATCCTTTAAATGAGAATGAGCTCCCAATAGTTTCATTAATTTGTCTATGGTAATATTCCTTTCCTCATGCCATTAAGAAATACATGATGTATTCCCTACTCTGAAGTAATTCACACTTTCATTTTTCTGTTTTTGAATGAGTAATGTTAAATTTTCAAGTTCTTCATTCAAGAAGACTAGAACAAAAGGAAACAGGAAGACAGGAGGAGGAATGAGAAGGAGAGAGACAAAAATCTAGGTTTTAGATTTTGTCTTGGTCTGTTTCGGCACTGGGCAGCATGCTGATGGTTTCAGGGAAGATATAAAAAAGAAGGGAGAGTAGGTGAAGTGATGTGCTTCAAATAAAGTAAAGAGTAATTGAATTAAAAACACAGGTGGGAGTTTAAGCCTTGGGAAACGGCTTAAACTGTAGGAATATCTTTTTGAGACAGTGGCAAGGATGATTGTAAATACACATAGATTTTGATTTTTCAGGGGGAGGGCCAGAAGTTATGCCTATCGATTTGTCTCTGAGATAGAATGGTAGCAAGGGCACCTCTTATGTGAAGGGTTGGGATAGAACAAGGCACTAGTCAGGTATGATCATATATAGAGAAATCATAAGGGAATTGCCTGGAAATGGGTAGGATTTTAAAGACAGCACTGATTCAATTAAATTCCTTAGGTGATGGTTTTTGATCCTTCTATTCAAATGAAATCCTGTTGCATGTAGTAGGTAAGTTATGCCTTTGACACTATTGATTAACCACAAGTGGTTTCTTTGCAAGACGCCTCAGCTGTCCTGGTTTTTGGTATGCATGTTGAGATGACTATTTCCTACTGCCTCTTTTTTTAGCCCTTACTTTGATTGTCTGAAAAGTGCATCCTCTTCCTAAAGTCTCTCCAGACTCAATCACTTTTTGCGAACTAGCTCTAGGAATGAATTCTTCAGAGAAACTTTCAGCTGCTCCCCTGCATGATTATATGAAACTTTCAATTGCTTCCCTGCATGATTATTTCTTTTTCAAAAGTCTGTCAAATAAATTCAATTCACACCTAGCATAGTTGCCAATTTTATACTCACTGATCAACTGGTGTGTCAGACAAGACTATTCTCAGGTAGCTGCATCTTAGCTAGAGCCAATTCTTCTTCCTTTCAATATTCTTTGCTGACTATACCATTACTTGCTTGGTATTCTAATGTGCTACTGCATTTTTGTTTATGCTTTACCAAGACACTTGTTTCTTTGTTGTTTACTTTGAAAATGAATTGATATTGTTATTTAATGCAATAAAGCTACTTTTAAAGTATTATTTTAAATTGTAATAGGGTGTTTCATGATAAGGATGCACCATAGTTTATTTCTTATTATTTATTTTTCAGTTATTTCCACTTTTTCCTGTTATAAACATCTTTGTACATATATTTTAGGATATTTATTCGATCTAGTAGCTTCAATATTTTTTCAGTTGATTTTTGGATAATTTTATTTCTCTTTTAAGGGAAGTAATAGAAATATATACACATATTTCTTAGCCTACTTCCCTATGGATTAAAATTTCTTTCCTTCCCTCCTTCTCTCTCTCTTTCCCCCTCCTTCCCTCCTTTCCTCCTTTCCTCCCTCCCTCTCTTCTCTCTAAATTTAGAATAAAATTTAGAAAATATTTTCTGTCTCAGGTGATATTAATACATTATTTTTGAAGTTGTATTTATTTACAGTTGTATTTTTATATGCTCTGATTTTGGGGTAAGAGCTAAGAGATGTCCATAGCGGTAAGCTGATTATCCTAAAACTGTCTATTTTCTATTGATTTAAAATTGTCATAAACTAAATTCATTCACCTAGTATGTACAAAGATG
>VMDR010035350.1:0-10793 GCA_007922815.1 Macrotus californicus | reverse complement strand
TCCTCTTTCTATGTGCTCTGTGACTCACAACAGCATACTGGGTAGCAGATCAGGTTGGGTAAAGAGAAGCTGGACGAGATAACACATCTATCACTTTCCCTCTGGTCTTTGGCACTCTTCAAATGGTGTAGTGGTTGGTAATAAAGGGTTGACCTCCTGTTTTTTCCTTCCACCCGGTCTCTTTTAATGTAACCCACACATTCACCTATGTGTCCACCTACCTACACATGTGCAAGAGAAAGTGATTATCTGAATAAATTAGCTAAAAACAGTACAACTAAAATATCCAATTTTAGTTGGAAAATTGGAAAAATGACATGCTGAAGAAATAATCTAAATTTCTTTCAAAATTTAAAATTATGTTGACATGCCCGTGACAGAATAAACCCAAAGTTCAGAGATTATTTTTCATGTCATTTTATAATTACTATATAACAATTGTAATTGTTTTTTTAATTACTTTATTGTTGTTCAATTACAGTTTAAATTTTCCCCCCACCACTCTCCCCCCACCCCAGCCAATCCCACCCCCCTCCCCCGCTCCCACCCTCCCCCTTGGTTATGTCCATGTGTCCTTTATAGTGTTTCCTGGAAACCCTTCCCCCCACTATTCCCTCCCCCTTGTAATTGGTTTTTTTCATAGTATTTGTGGGGTCTGATGAGTCAGGTTCAACTGATCTTGTAATTGTCATTTAGCATCTCACAAATCCTCTCTGCCTTAAAATCCATATAATTTGTTATTTTTCTTATTCTTATGTCCCAAATAAGAGGAACTTATACTACATTTCTCATCAAATCCAATCTTCTGCTCTTCTAGTGCCTACTCACTAGTGCAAATTATTTTGCTGGATATGTTCACAAGGTGTTGAGATATTGATCTCCTCAACTGCAAGGCAGCACTGGGCCAGAGCCCTTAGGCTGGTGCTCTCTAGGTCTGAGCAGCTTTGTACTTTTGTTCCTATATGTTTTACAAATTCTGACAAGTCTTTGTGGGAAAGACGTGGGAAGACATTACTCTAAACTTATTTTAGACCCTTTTCCTTTCTGCCTTCTCCTGGCCCTATTGGATTCTCACTCTCCCTGTTTTGAAATTTCAGTGTCTGCCCTGGATCTTCTCCCTTCAGTCAGTGTTATCAGGATTTCCGAGTCTAGAGTCCAAGTACTAAAATGGACACATATAGATGCCACTGCCTCTTTCTAACTTTATAAATTACCAGTAAAAACAAAGTCAAACCTCCATAGTACATTAAGATGGAAACTATGTGTAAACTCAAATTGCAATATTGAGGAAAGATGACTATATGTAGAAAAGGAGGCCAACAGAGACTGAGAGAAGATGCCCTAGGCTGAAGATGTCAGACAAATTCCCTAAGTATAGTTCTCTACTCAGTTTCCAAAGCAAGTGTCGTATTCTAAAAGAAAAATAAAAACATATTCATTGTTTGAGGCAATAGAAACTTGGTATACAAACCAAACTGGCTATAAAATCTTTTGGGGACTCATTTTGGCAAAGAGGACTGAAGAAAAAATGAAGTAGAACCCTGACTAGTATGGCTGAGTTCGCTGGAGTGCCGTCCTGTAAACTCAAAGGTCGTGGGTTCGATTCCTGGTCAAGGCATGTGCCTAGGTTTTAGATTTGGTACAAGATGCAATTGATGGATGTTTCTCTCTTGCATTGATGTTTCTCTCCCTCTCTCTCTTCCTCTCTTCCTCTATCACTAAAATCAATAAGCATGTTATCAGGTGAGGATTAAAAAAAAAGAAAAGAAAGATATGAGGCAGAAACACCATATTTGTAGGAAGCAGTCTGTTGTTCAGGCACAAGAGAGGAGAGAAAGGCTCCACATGGGAAGCAGCTATGCCACTGCTGCTCTTAGTGGCCTAGTACCTCATCCACTGTCATAGGTCTGTGCCATAAGGACCTTTACTGTGTACCAGGTAGAGTTCCTCAGAGCCCTAAAATTAAAAGACCTGAAATCTCTGACTCTTTCCTCATGGAAACCCCACTATTACTAGCCCAGGAAGGACTTTCCTGTTCAAAATTCTTCTACTCTGAATAAAATGAGCCAAATTATATTTTTTAAAAAATAAAAAGAGAAAAAGAATAAAAAAAAACAAATTAAAGGTAAAGAACACTTAGAAAAAATATTGGAAGATAACCTTACCCAAAGTGGCTCCCCTCTTGTAGAATTGGTTGTGGGGATTTATGATAAATTGTCCAGTTCTCAGGTTTGTTCTTGGATAGGAAGCCTTTTAATGGGAGGCCCAATTGAGATAGGACTCTGTATATGGTGATTCTTCTTTCAAGCCTTCTTTAGAGGGACCTTGGCCATTTATCAGGGTGATTGCCCAGGGAAAAAGGAAATATGTAGCTAGATTTTCTAAGAACTATTATTACTGGATTTAAGCTGTTACTAATATCCAGAAACCAGAAATGACCCTGTAGTAAGCTGGTTGAAATGGGAGTTTATAGAAGCTGAATGATAGATGGGGTGTTGGCATGGGTTTATCTCAGAGAGAGTCCGAAAGAGTATGGACGGACCCATCTGTGGTTACTTCCCCAATCTCCGAATGCATGGTGGGAATAGACATACTTAGTAACAGAATAATTGACAAGATAGTAAACCAAAGGCAATACCACATTCCTAAGGAAACTACACAATTTTTTGTAACCATCAAAAAATTAGTAGGTTCAAGAGTAGTTATTCCTATTACATCTCTATTTAATTTGTCTTTTTAGACAATACAAAGTCATATGGATTGTGGGGACAGATTCTGTTGTATATTGCTGCAAAATTTATCAGGTGATGATGCAATCACATCTGTAGTTAAGGATGTTAAATCCTTATTGCAGAAATAAGCAAAGCCCCTGACAGCTATTTATTATCAAACAGTGTTTTCCCCATTGACATCAGCATAGATAATCAGAAACATCACATGAGAAAGCTAAAAGTAAGGTCTTCATCAGCTTCTCTGCTCTTTGTTATAATATAGCCTGCACTGGCCAGTTTGGTAGCCTCTAGCCACATATAGCTATTGACCACCAATGAAGTGGCTGGCACAAATAGAGATGTATTGTGAGAATAAAGTATATACTAGGTTTTTAAGTCTTAGTATAACAAACTAAAATGGGTTATTAATATATGGATTACATGTTAAAGTGATAATATTTTTAATATATTGAGCTAAATAAAATATATTATTAAAGTGATTTCCCTTATTTATTTAAAAATACTTAAAGTGGCAAATGTGGCTTGCATGTACTTTTATATGGTGTTTCTAGTGGACAAAGTTGGTCCAGAAGAGACTGGATTGTATTGGTAACCAACAGAACATTATGGAGGTCCATTGGTTGGTGAAATTAAAATAACTGGACACAGTATAAAGGAAGTTGGACACATCCCAAATGCCTTACTTAGTTTTATGTATGCCAAGGATTAAGCGATTTAGGGATTTGCCACATAGTGAAGATTCTTTGGCATGCTGTGATATCTTGTCTAAAGTAAGAGATGCATTTCTGCATCTAGCATTGACCACCATATACAAAAAATACAATACTTGGTAGCCCTGTTTGCAGTTTAGAGACAATATATTCTATATTTGGGCATGCTGTTTTGACTTACTTGCCCAGTAACCAATACGACAGATAACTTGAATAAGGACTAGGGTAAAACCAACCAACCAAGCAATAAGAAAACTAAAAAAGGCTCAACAACAAGTACTGAATAGGTTGCTCAGTGGGTTGGAGTGTCCTCCCATGCACCAAAAGGTTGTGGGTTTGATCCCCAGTCAGGACACATAGCTAAATCATCAGTTAGATCCCCTGTTGGAGAGCTTCTGGGAGGCAACTGATTGATGTTTCTCTTTCACATCAATGTTTTTCTCTCTTTTGTTCTCTTTCTCTCTCCCTTTCTCTCTCCCTAAAATCAACAGAAACATGTCCTTGGATGAGAATTTTTTTTTAAAGGCTCAGCAACAAGTTCTGCAGGCTTTGCTTTAGGGAACTTATGCCCCAACAGATCCAATGATATTGGAAGACCTGTTCCAAGCCCCAGGAGAATCATAGTATGAGCCTTATGGCCTTGAGAGTAAAATCTCTTTTCTATTAAAAATTATTCTCCTTTTGAAAAGCATCTCATAGACAGCTACTGTTCCTGGCAATGAATGCATGCACAACTGTGGTTTAACAAGGGACTGGTTGTCATACACTGGATGCTATACAATCTACCTGTTCATAAAACTACACATATTCCTACCATTTCTTTATAAAATGGCACAAGTAACTAGTACTGTCAAGTAACTCAGACTGCCTGGATACTTGTTCCAAATGATTTGCCATCTGCCTTTCATCTCAATTCCATGGCTTTATGAGAATTCCCTAAAACAATTAACTGAAGAGGGAAAAGCACAGGCCTGGTTTATTTGTGTATCTGTGTCAGGTAAACGTATAAGGCTGCTGCAGTTTTCTGTCCTGCTCTGGGGTGGCCCAAAGGCAGTCATGATCAGAAGTCTCAGTGGCTACA
Organism: Macrotus californicus; assembly: GCA_007922815.1. NCBI lineage: Eukaryota > Metazoa > Chordata > Mammalia > Chiroptera > Phyllostomidae > Macrotus > Macrotus californicus. The sequence goes on along the minus strand of VMDR010035350.1, from coordinate 6,270 downwards.
ACCTCCGATCAAAAACTTTGTGTGAAATGCAAGATAGCTTCAAGTACAAATCTACACTGATTTGTGAGCAGCGATTAGTGCTCTGGGAGGCTGGAAATAAGCTTAAGAGAAACAAGACTAGACAGTTGTTGACAAAGTGGTCTGAAGGAGAGGTGCACAGATGCAACTTTTACAATTTCCCTAAAAAGTGAAAATCTCCATATCCCAGGTGAGTGTGCACCCAATCCTTTCCCTTGCACTCCTCCTGTCAATAGGTCCAGGTACAAAGTGAGCATGGTGGCAGCAATGGTGTTCTTTCCCTTTAAAATATTTGCTAACAACAGATTCATTCCTTTAATACCAGCAATTTTCTAAGTGAAAACAACTTTTTATTCACCCACATAAAACACTAGGTTTTTAGACACAATACAAGAAAAACCCAAAGCCACAACAGTAGTTTCAAAGGTATCAATTGTAATGCTCCCTCAAATTACCTTGTCAAGTTCTTAGACCGATCTGCCTTTGAAATAACAGAAGTTAAATACTTCATATGATTTGAAATGGAACTAAAACCATAATTTTTTGCCTCTGTATTTGGTGAATGTGTATGTTATTCTACTGCAAAGTACAAGTCAAATTCCTGTAATAAAATATTTAGTTTGTCTCATGCAGAGCAGCAAGCTACAAGTGAACAATCACCAAGACTGGTCTGGCTACTTGCACAGTACCATTTGAGCAGCCAAGGACACCCTTCCCAAAAGGGCTGCAGGGCCTAAGTCTACTTGTCTCCTGTGGACAGGGCTGTGCTCAATGCAGATGTCAAAGATCCATATCCTTGTTTTACTACTCAGCACATATATTAGCCTGGGCAAGTCATTGAACCTCATCAAACTTTAAATTCTTTGCCTGTAACAGGGTGGTAAAAGTACCTGCTTTATAGACTTGTGTATGATTATATTATGGGGATTATAAATAACTCAGTTGGAATAGGTCATGGGGTGGGTTTAGGGGACAGGAGAGCAAGGAAGCTCTAAGAGAGCAGAATTCAGTGGATGAAAGGCACAGAAATTTGCAGTAGGGACCAAGGGCTATATTCTGCAGGATTTGCATTAGTCAGAACTTTGTGATGAATTGTATATTTTTGTTTCAGACTTAATTTTCAATTAAGCTTTTGATTTCTTTATGTCCCCAACCAAACAGAATCTTCAGGTATCCTTGAGGAAAGTCACAGCCTTTTCTTAATACGGCCTATTTCAATTAAAGTATGTCACCTCTTGTGAAGAAGGCACCACGTGATAATATTGCAACCTAGAAAATAAACCACCAGGAAGCAAAATCTTAAACTAATTTAGTCAAAAATAAAAATAGTAACATTGGGATGAATAATGCATAAAATACATGTGATCAAATTCATCACCTACATCAACAGAAGTCCAAAATTTACACTTTGCAACCGAGATCTGTGCTGCACAATATGATGGCCATTAGTGACAAACGCTTGAAATGTGGCTAGTCCAGGCTGAGATGTGCTCTTAAGTGTAAAATACACCAAAAGTTTCAAACACTTAGTACAAAAAGGTAAAATCTCTCATTAATTTTTATATTGATTATAAGATGAATGATATTTTAGAATAGTGTTGCAATAGAATATGTTAGAATTAATTTGACTGTTTTTTTACCTTTTTAATGAAGCTACTAGAATATAAAAAATGACATATGTGGCACACATTGCATTTTGATTGAAAAGCATTGTTCTAGATCATTCTACAGCAACATTAGAAACAGAAGCAGCATCTCAGTACCATTATTCTCTTTTTATGTGCTCTCTGAGGAATGATTAGCACTACTTGAATGTAGAGGTTATATTTATCTTTTATAATTCCTGGAGCAAATGGAGAATATATCTCAGGTCATGAGTGTAACTATCTTTTTGTGTTTGTGCTTTAAAAAAATAGGAAGTTGGGAAGTCACTGTGGAAACTAATGATGTTCCTCCCAAAGCTTGAGCCCAGAGCCAACCTCTGTAGTCGGCTGAGATCAGAGTCTTTGTGCTCTCGTGTTAGTCCCCAAAGCTTCTCTTCCAAGAGCTCAGGTCTGTGAGACAGCAATGCAAGTAAGTGGGGATAACTGTAAACAAAGTGGGTCTGTACACCACAGATGCCGCAAACAGAGAAAGCTGAGACTGCCACCAAGTAAAATATTAAATCATTTTCATTCTCTTGTGTTTGTGTTTTCCCTTCGTCATCTATTCCTGGATGTCAGCAACTATACAAGGGCCCAGCATCAGGCTCCATACAGGCAGGAATTTGACAGATCCTTTTCAATGATAAAACTCAGCATGATTTGACTAGCTCGTCTACAGATGTGTTACTGACATGTGCTACCATGCAAGGTTCTTATTTAAAAATATATATTTTAGCTGCTAAGCCTCAGAGTTAAAGATTGTATGTGTGTTGGAAACATACCTTGTGGTTTTTTAGATGATCTATAAATTGCAAAATTGCTTCCAACTGTAAGAGGGCAGAATTGGGTTGCCTATGGAAATTCAACCCATTTTCACTTTTGTGAGCATGTAAGGAATTATTACCATAGTTTCAAATTGGCTGTTACATGTTCTGTACATATAATCCCCAAAAGGTAATACACTGAGTTTCTGGAAATGATTTTTGACAAAAGTTTCTGCCACTTCGGTTGACATGACAAAAATGAAATGAACAGTTTAAGTGTCTGAGCTGCTGAAGAAGATAATCCTCCCTGATCACAACAAAATCTCTGTGCAAGTACCCCAGTTGTAAGCAGATTAGATCCTGATCCATTTGTTCTGGCAATAAAAAAAAAAGAGCAAGGAAAATATATCTCTCCTTGGGAGGCTTACAAGCCTGCACCTAAGAATATCTTCTTGTTTTTCATTGTAAGAATAGAGAAAAAACCTCTTTATCATTTGTTAAGTGTTAAAACTGGTAGGATTATGAAACAAACAGCAAACATTAATCTGCAGGCCCACCTGCCACCTTAACTTTCATCCTCCTGTGAAAGATGCTCATGGCAGGCCCCTATGATAAATTAGAAAGTAATTGTAAAGAATGCACTCCCTGGCTGCTGGGTCTCAATAGCAGCGGCACACTCGGGGCTAGAACTGCATAATTAACTGCTGGCACAAGACCCTCAGTGAAAGCCAGTGATGATTCCAAACCATGTTAAAAGAGCTGGAGTAATAATAATAATTCAAACCTGAGGGTTCACACAGCTGGAGTGTCAGTTTGGCATTGCTGGTCCCTTGAGCTATTAAGTATGCAGGAGTTTCTCATGGCAAACACAGAGGGAGAATCTCGCTGCACAGCTTGTTCAGGTCTGAAGAGCTTACTGATAATCACACTGTTTGGGTTTTGTGCCCGCCCCATAGGAGCTATTGGCTAATTATCCAGAAAGCCCTCTGCAGTGAATGTGCTCAGAGTCAGAATTTCAACACCCAGGCTTCAATACGATGGAATGTCAAGAATATTGAATATCAGCTTAATAATACTGGGCATAAAATAATGTAGATTCATGCATATGTATTAAGGTACATGACTATTCCTTCTCTCCCACAAAAGTTTTTTTCCCCCCAGGTATTTTTCTCCTTAGCTAATTTACACAAGGATCTCCTGTCTTTAAAGTGACATTATTAATATTGTAATTTCCAACAAAATCACAATTTTTAGCAGTTTTACTTCTTAAATATGTACTTGCTGATTTGCTCTTCCTCAGACATTAAAAAAAAAAAAACAGTAAAATAATCTAGATGGGGTCTGGAGATGTGCAGGCACTTGCCCAGCATGGCTGGGAAGCTGTGCAGGGGACTTGCACAGGATTTCCTGTCTCCCATCTAGTGTGTATTGCGCACTGCAACAGAGCCACAGTGGGCATAAAACAAGAACACTGACTGAGGGTTATATCAGTGTGTCCACAAAGAGGACATTGTTAGACCATGAATGTCAGGAAGCCCATTGTGACCTGGCCCAATATTGACTTGCAAACTCTCTGGGGACGGTATCATAAAGGTTTGTGTGGTTCAGTGGCATTCTAGAAAGGAAGATATGTTCCATGTTACTTCAGCTATAGCATTTCATTGCCTCCAAAATAGAATATTCCCGTCTGGGAGCTCCTGATGCTATGAAGAGCAAAGGAACAAGCACCAAATAACAATAAAGCCGCAGGATTCTTGCCAGAGGCAGTCCAAGGTGTCCAGGCTTACCATTTGGACACTGATAAAAGCAATTTATATCTTAGCCACTTAGCAACTATGTTGTCTTCTCCAGTTCTGTCCTTTTTCAGGATAAAAACTATATAATTGGAACAGTGCTTTATTTTTTTAATACAGCCTTTGATTTATAACTTGAATACTAGATCTTTGCCTTAAGGAATTTTTCACCCTGTGGTCTACAGGGTCTCGGTCTCACAGAGAATGGGTGGTAACCATCCAAGGGTGCCTAGGTGATGCTGAAAGTAAAACTGAGACTCTGGCCATGGGATCCATAATTCCAGTTCACATGGCTACTACGCAGGGAGCACAGTCTTAGTGACCCAGGGACTGAATTTGAGATCTGCATGCATTAGCCTTGGGCGAGACACTTAATCTCCCAGATCATCAATTTCCACATCTGTAAATCAGAGTTATAATAATGCTGATTTTATATGATTGCTGTAGAATTACATGAGCCAACAGATATACACATGCTGCTACCAATTCTTATTATCTCAATCCAGGAATCACAGGACCAACTGGGGGGAAGGACTACCTTCTTATAAGGTCCAAACTTGGAACAAGAACACATAAAAAGAGGACTCATTATCTACTGATACAGACTAACAAAATTGGGCTTTGTTAGGAAAGTCTTAGTTTTTGGTACAGAATACAAGAAAAAAATGTTTTAAAAAAATTGATTCTTTTCAGTAAAAGATCTTTGGGGCACTTAGAAGGACAAGTGTTTCAGTTACTTGAAGTTGAGGTGGATAGTTTTTGCCTGAATTTAACAGGCATTTCAATGTTACAGGTCAAAATTCATCTTTAGTCTCCAATATAAAAATGCATAGCTCTATTTTGATGTTTGTTTTCATTCTACAAACCATTTGAAATATCACCTATGTGATGTTCCTTGAGATATTTTCCAAGCACATACTTGATTAATGTCATAGACCTATTTGACTTCATGTTAAGTGGTTTATTAGTCTGCCTGCATTCTGGTATGTACAACTCAGAATCTGGGACACTGGAGCTGCTTTTAGAAGCTACTCAACCCACTCACATCACAGTGACAACTACATGATGAACATTTGTGTCTGGCTTTTTACACTTATGTTTTCTAGGTTTGTCCATGTTGCAGCAGCTCCAACTATATTGGCAGGACTGTGTTAGTACTTCATTTCCATTGTATGGACATTCTACATTGTTGTATTCATCAGTTGTTTGACATCTGGGTTGTTTCCACTTCTGGGCTATTCTTAATAGTGCTGCAATGAATTATTCACATAAAAGTTTTTGTGTGGACACGTTTTCAATTCTCTTAGGTATACACCTAGAGGTAGACTTGCCAGGTCAAAGGGTAACTCCATATCTAACCTTCTAAGAAATTATCAGACTGTTTTTCACAGTAATTGCACCATTTCACATTCTCTACAAGTTTACAGGGTTCTAATTTCTCCACATCCTCATCAACACTTGTAATTATCTGCCTTTTTTATTTATCCATCCTAGTGAGTGTGAGGTGGTACCTCATTGTAGTTTTGAGTTATGTTGATGGCTAATGATGTTGAATGTATTTTCATGTGCATATTGACTATTTGTATATCTTCTCTGGAGAAATGTCTATTCGACTCCTTTACCCATTCTTTATTTGGGTTATTTTGTTTATTGTTAATTAACTTGTAAGAGTTTTTTTATATATTCTAGATATAAGTCCCTTCTAATATATATGATGTGTAAATATTTTCCCTTATTCTGTGGGTCATCATTTTACTTTCTGAATGATTTTACTTACAGAATAAAAGTCTTTATTTTTAATTATATACAATTTATCAATTTTTGCTTTTGTATCTTATGCTTTTGGTGCCATATTTAAAAAACAATTGCCTGATTCAAAGTCACAGAAACTGATGTCTTTTTTGTTTGTTTGTTTTCCTCTAAGAGCTTTTATAGTTTTAGCTATTTAGGTCTTTGAGGAAAACAAACAAACAAAAAAGACATCAGTTTCTGTGACTTTGAATCAGAGAAGATAAAACTTTTTTATTTATTTTTTATTTTTAAGTATGTTTT
>VMDR010035349.1:0-10798 GCA_007922815.1 Macrotus californicus | reverse complement strand
AGAAGTGGTGCACATATAATACAATGGAATATGAAAAAATGACATCTTGCCATCTTTAAACAATATGGATTGACCTAGAAAGTATTGTGCTGAGTGAAATCAGACAGAGAAAGGCAAATGCCAGATGATTTCACTTATATGTGGAACCAAAAATCAAAATAAATGAACAAGCAGAACAGAAACAGACTCACAGGTACAGAGAACATTTTGACAGTTGGCAAATGAGAGGGGTTTGAGGAGATGGGTGAAAAAGATGGCGAGAATTTGAAGTACAAACTGATAGTTACTGAAAAGTCACGGGGATGTAAAGTACAGCATAGGAAATATAGTCAGTAATATTGTGGTAACTATGTGTGGTGTCAGATGGGTGCTGGATTTATCAGGGTGGTCACTTAATAAGTTATGTAATGTCCAATCACGGGGATATACACCTGAAACTAATTAATATTGTATGTCAACTGTAATTGAAAAATAAATAAAGTAAAAAAACTTTTACGTCTGTGTGCTTGTGGTCATGTATAGCTCCCACATGCTTACGTGTATGCGTTCATATATATGGAAGGTGCATCAAACTATATGTTAACAAAGTTCCTTTTGCATATTTGTCATGTTTTTTTATTTTCTGTATCTTATGATGCTTTGACATCTTGAGGGAACTTACAGACCAGGGTTGAGATGGTCCCTCCCTGGGCTTTTCTTTAATTCCTAAAGATGGTAAACAACACAGAAGCACACATCTCATTCACAAGCCAAGTACTCTCTTTATCTAACCCTCACAAACCAAGACAGTATTCCCCCTGTCCTAATTTATCCCGGGACCAGGTACTAGACAGCTTGACACAGCCCCTGTGCCCCTAAATTCATCAGACTTATTCAAACTAACCAACCCTAAAATGTTTTTCTGCCCTGCCTTTACTTTTCTGTGCAAATCCCAGTGAAGGCTTAGGCCTAGGTATTTCTCTTGCTCCTAGTAGGTGCCTCCTGACCAAACCTGATGCTTCCTCCGTGGGTCTGCTTGGCACGACATTTCTCTTTATCCTGGAAAATAGAAGTAATATATTCTTTTTTCAATGGTATTGGTCTTTCCATGTCTTCACTAGCGATCTCCATAAATTAAAATCTTGTAGGTACAAATGTGGTATCTGGGTGGAAAGAACTCAGATTAATTTTACTTTCTTCTTTATTCTTTTCCATATTTTATGTGTGTGAGCATTTAAAGATATATATATCATCCTGTTTTGTTTTGTTTTGTCTTATGGTTGTGATTATTTTTAAGGACTATCTGAGAACACCTGGTGTTTTGGGGAAACTTATTCCATTTGCTTTTCTGAAAGTGGGCCATGAGATTTCTGGCTCACTCATGGAAGATTGTTTTCTTGTCTGTTCATGAGTCTGTTAGCTCATTTTACCTGGATCTTATCTGAGGGAATCTTATATGGCTTCCTGGAATTTTTTCCCCAAGGAGTTATCCATTCTAACCCAGTGGTAACAGTAGCTACTGTTTCTCAGTTTGAAGCATTCCTGACCATGCAGGTGGTATTTATGTTGGATCACCAATGTAGTATGAGGGCAAGCCATTGTTGCAAATTTTCTCAGGATTTAATTTTTTTCCTTTAGAGCACAAGTAGCAACAGGCAAAATTCCTGAATTCTTCCAGAACTGGTCAACAGATCTTTTTTTTTTTCCTAGCCCATACTTTCATCATCTCTTCTCTTACTTTTAGCTTAAATTTTGCTTTTCATCTCTTTTATCTTCACCCAGATCTTCATCTTCCTCATTTTCTATTTCCCTGTAACTGTGACCTTCCTCAGCTTGACCTCCTCTCCATTTACATGAGGGTCTAAATCCAACTCTCCACCTTTCTTGAGCCCAGGAACTCATCCACCGTTTCATTTAGACATTAAATCTCGTTTGTTAGTTTCTAAGCATGGCATAATGTCCATGGCCCATCATCTCTGCCACAATAACTGTGGCCACATCAGCTTGCAAACCAGTCTCTCTGCTCTTTATGGTTTTTAGTTTCATCTATGTTTTTCTGGCTCCTGAGGATTTCCCTTACTTTCCTAAGAACTTAACTTCCTATTTAAAAGAATATCATATTTCATCAAGCTGTGCTATGTATTTTATAACAAGAGTTTCAAATTTTATTCTGGAAATGTAATGCTTATACAAATATGGAGAAAAACAATAAACTGCTTTATTTTGGAAAACAAAAATTGTTTTCCTACCATCAAAAATCGGAGACAAGACTTTATTATGGCTTCAAATCCCATGTTCTTTTATACTGTGACTGCTAACCCACAACCTCTTATAAAAGACACAGTAAAGCGGAGAGGCAATGAGCACCAGAGAAGGCAAAAGGCCTAGAATAAATTTACCACATGATCTTGAACAGATTTTATGACTTCTTAGATCCTTCGCTTCATTACTGGCACAATGGGAATAATATCTCCCCCATTTACTGCCAATCTTGCCTTTAGGATATCCACAAATGACAGGCTAAAAGTTCTCATAAAATGTTAAAAAAGAAAGAAAAGCTGTCTCATTAAAAGATGTCTTGTGAAGGTAGAGGTAATGTTACAAGACACATTAAACCTTAAAATTTTGGTTCAAGCTCACTTTTTATCTTCCATTTATCCTCATTATCAAGATTTCCAATCTCTATATGGTCTTTCCAACCCTTCATAGTATCCTCTGAACATCAGTTTTCTATCAATTATTCAAACATTTATTAAAATCTTGTCTGTGGGTACGGAGAGTTCATAGGCCAGGAGGGAAACAGCTGAGTGGACACACTGACAATGCAATGAGAGGAGAGGTAGGTAGAAGTGAGCACAGAGGACTGCGGGGTTCAAGGGAAGGAAACTCCCGTCTGTTCTTATAAAATCGTATTTGTCGTACATACTGGCCCTTTGGAGTTTTACTCCTAGCTAGGTGAATTGATGATATAGGAAAAAAATGACCTGTTTTTAAATATTTTTTAATAATTTGTTCTTCTACTTATTTATGCATTCATTGCTTGATTCTTGTATGCACCCTGACCAGGGATCAAACCTACAACCTTGGTATATGGTATATTGGGATAACACTCTAACCAACTGAGTCACCTGGCCAGGGCAAAAAATGAGCTATTTTGACAGAGGCTATTGTTTAGTTTTTCTTCAGGAAATAAGTGTTTTAGAGACACTGAAGTTTGAAAGAATAACACTGATGGCGAGGATTCAGGCAGTCCAAACTGACAAAGAGATCGTTTGGAGCAGGCAGACTTCTGGTGCATCTCTGGATCACACCATGTCAGTTAGCTGTGTGGACAGGTGCCCTGAAGGGAGCCTGAATGGACAACTTGAGCTGAGTTTCTTCTCTTTAGAACTGGATGACCAGCACTGACAAGATCTATATTTTTTTTGGATGGGTGGCTTTATGTAGAGTTTGGGAAAGTTTTCTTCCATGAAATGCTATTCGTATTTGTGACATGCACCCTTGGAACAATATCACATGCCAGTATCAAGCACAAAATAAGTTTGGTTGTGACCTTTTTAAGTAGCTTGAAATGCCTCTGTCTTTTAGTTCTGAGTGTATCAAAGTTATAGGCTACAGTACATTTGTCCTACTGAGGAATCTACTCAAGGAAAATGAACCAGGGGTTGGTGGAGAAAGTGGAGGTGGTTGTAAGGGGGTGACTAATCCTAGAATAGGTTAAAAAAGCAAAACACTCAAAGTAGAAATATTAAAAATAGAGAAGCCTCCAGGACCAGATGGTCAGAATTGTGAACAAGCCTGGGGACAAAATTAAAGAAACCCTTAAGGAAATATTTTATCATGTTTTTGGAAGCCTTGATGGACACTCAGAACTGCTAAAAAGCTTCCTGTGCCCCCTCTTTCATTAAAGAACTACGATAGTGAGAGTTAGCCAAAATCTGACCTACTTTCCAGGAAACTTTTTTTTTTGTTGTCAGAAAGAAAAGAGAAAAATCCATGAAATGATGTGGAGGCAGTGGGGTGCAGAGATAAAAAGGTTGGATTTGCAGTTGAGAAGCCTGGACAGCGGTCCTAACTCTGTCAATAAGAATAAGATGACTACTAACGTTGACTGAGTATCAAGAGCACTATATATGTCACCTCTTCTCATGCTTGCAGAATCCAGGCACATGAAGCAACTGTCCTCATTTTACTGAAGTAGATATGCTGAAGTGGTGTAAGAAAAGAAAACTCCCTTCTGCTTTCTTAGCTTCTATACCTGGTCAAGAATTAAACTTTCATAAAATAGATTAACAGAAGAAAAAAACATATAATTTTACTTAATATTTCATATGTCCATAGGAGTCTTCAGAAGGAAAATTAAAACCTGGAGGAGCCAATTTACCTTTTTGTAGAAAGAATGACAAATTGTGGGGATGTCACAAGACAAGGGGGCTTGGGCTAGGGTGACCAGGGAATATATGGGGGAAACTAATGAAAAATAGGTTATTTTAGTAGGTTTGTTGATTCCTAGTCTCTAGTGATAAGAATATCCTCTCCCTGATATAGGGAGAGCACCTTTACAATGGCATATTTTGGGGTGGCATGTTCTGGATCCATTCAGGGGTTAAGAACCTTGTATGATATTCTGTGTTTAATAAAGAGCAGAGTCGAACCTGGGTCACATTTTACTCTGAAGAATATGCTTCTAACCATATGCTATATTAACTCATTCACCTGATTCCCCTTGGGAAAGTCACTTTCTCAGCCTCATTTTTCTTTTTGCTTTTCTTTTTCACTTCCACACAATCCAACTAGACTTGTCCAATCTATTTATAAGTAAATGCGTAATGACTGGTTTAATGCTCATCTCTCTCAGATTACAGCTGCCATAAAGGCAGAAGCTTTGTCGGAATTGCGATATTTCCAGCAGCACACACAGGGTCTGACACATGGCAGAAGCCCAGTAAATATTCACTGAATGAATAAATGAACCCTAGAAAAGCTCTTTCTTTCACCTGTCAGTCAGCAGACCCAACGGCAGCAGAGTTAGATTAGACTTTTAGACCACACTTCCCTATTTCCTGAGGGACTTGCCTAGAGGGACAAAGCACTAGCTTGTTTGGCTTCTCTGGGATTCTGCTCTTGGAGCCAACCTAATTTCTGTGGGACAGTTTCTGTCCCAGACAGAGCAACCGACATTGTCAGGTAATTAACGTCTCTTTTATACAACGTAGGAAGCAATGGCACCCTTTCAAAAACAAGAACTTTCAAAAGCAGCCTTTCTCTGCTCAGTCTTGTGCTTGCCATTGTTGGGTTGGAAATGACACCAGCCTGTATCTACCACAGGCCTCAGGGTTAGTGAGGAGAGCAATCACATACAGACCAGGCATTTTATTCTTAAAAATAGTAGGGGGGGAATAAGTGCCAGCTTAGGTGATCCTTTGAAGGGAGGGCAGTGGTTGCAGTCTTGAGGCTTGGTGGAGAAGGAATATGGAGGAGGCAGAGAGCAGAAGAAAGGAGTTTGAATAAGTAAAGAAAGAGAGGAATGGCAGGTCCTAAAAAGGCTTTTCTTTTCCTTCTGGAGAACAGAAGCTTGCACATCAATTCCTGCTTGTTTGCAGGGACAGTAATAATGACATCAATTTATCATTTATTGAGCATTGATTGTATGCTATGCACTATAAATTCCTTTACCTGAATTATATAACACCTAATACAATCCAAGAAGGTAGTACTAATTGTTGTTATTGCTTTCATTTTGCATATAAGAAAACTGAGGCCCAGACTTGTTAACAGCTGACCAAAGGAAAATAGTAAGTGTTGAGATCAATATTCAAACCTGAGAACCTGCATCACGAGATATGTTCATGAGAGGAGACCTTGTAACCATGCAGAAACTTCACTTCTTCAATATGAATTTTTCTCCTTTCTTTTCTTTTGATTCAAACTGGCCTCATCCAGCAGCCTGATTCACCTGTGTCCTTCTCCTTTGCAAGTCCACTCCCTTAACCATTAAGCTCTCTGGACAATGAAGCCCTGGCTGGCATCAAATAATCTTAGAAACAAAGCTTTGGGTCTATTGACCACAGAGACATAGTTTCAATTAAAGTAAAGATAATCCTAGACCTCAGATACATTTCAACTCCAGACTCTGAAAAGTGGAAAATCAGATGAAGTGCTGCCAGGGCAGACATCAGAACCAGACACAGAGATCAATTACTTCCTACCCTAGTGCTGACCATGTCCCTGACCATGGCCCTAATTCCCTCAGTCATCATTGTAAATGTGCAGACTGGGACTCAGCCACTTGACGCCTTCAATCTACATGACTCAACAATTTGTGTTGAAGGAAACAGGTTTTTATTAACAGGGTTCCAAACTTGGGGGAGTGCTGAGAGCACTCCTGCTCAGAGCCCTCCTCTCCGAGACCCAGAACCTCCCTTGCTCCGCAAAAGGCTACAAACCAAAACAATGCCCAGAAGTTCCCAATATCCTCTGTCCAACAGCCAGTCATTCATATAGGTGTCTATCCTCTCTAGAATGTGCACTCATGGGTTTCAGAATCACCATCCTCTTACGGCAGCTATCTCCTTCAGGATCTGTGGTGTGCTGTTCTCAGTCTCCATGTAGTGGTTCAGGAAATCATGTGCTGTGTTATACTGCCCCAGAGGCAAGATGGTGACTTCTCCATACATCCTTCAGGAAAGCAGAAGTCTTCAGCTCAGCATTCCTGGTGACCGTTTGGCTCCAAGCATCTCTCATGAGTCTGGGTGGCCAGGCAGGTCTCCACAGCTCCATGAGTGCTGTCTCTGTCTTCTTCAGGCAGACCTCATGGCAGACTGACCTTCAGACCATCTGTTCCAACTTTGAATCCTCGACTCAGAACTTCCTGCATGATCAAACATCTGGCTCTTCCTATGGTGGGTTAGTGTCTGCCACTTTTGTTAGCTCCCCAGTGTCTTTGCCCTTCTTTGGGCTGCCATCTTTAGTCAGGGCAAGAGTTCTCAGTGAGACATGAGCATCTGGGGAGGGCATCTGTAGGGGTCATCTTCCACTGGCCCCACAGATCACACAGGTGCTATATGAGCATCCCCCTGGCTATGTCACAGGTTGCTGCATGTTCTCAATCACATACACAATTCTGCAGCTTCCGAGATCTTCCTTTCAGGAAGGAATGACTGTTAACCTGCCTTTGTTATGTAATATACCTTAAAGCTATACTCTTCACTCTCTGGGCATTCCCTGCTGTGCCTCCTTCTGCCTCCCTGCAGGAATTGGGGGTGATGGTGGGGTTCCCTGCTGCCCTCAGGGCACCCATGGCCTGCACCCCCTTACAATCATGATGAATGATTTTTCTCCTGTATAACCTACTCCCTAAAAGCTGTCTGGGAGCTGGGTCTTGGAGCATTAGCTCACTTGTGTCTCCAGCCATGGGCCACTTCCTAAAATTAAACCCTTACTTTCTTTGCTTCAAACTCCTGTTCCTGTCTTACTGGGTTTTGATGCATGCAGGCAAATGGACCCCTTTAGTCCAGTAACAACCTCTACATGGATTTGTGGTGAGTCATTTCTCAGTTTTCATATTGGTCCTGCATCAGGAGAGACTGTTGAGTGCTTTCTTCACAGGCAGGCTTCTATGTCTTTTCATGCCCCTCTGAGCTCAGGGCCCCTATGTGTGTAGTCTCTGGAAATACAAGGAAAGTGAAAATCATAAACCAGAGTGGGTCCTAGTATGCAGATCAGAGTTATGGCAACTCCACACCTCAAATAGAATGGTTAAATTGGAGTGTGGTTTAGACATCCTAAACTCACCAGAGTAAACGTAGAAACTATGAAGATTAGGAGAGGGATTGACAAACTATGAGTTCTCTGCAGTTCAGAAGGCGCCAGTCACTAATATTGCAAGGGATGAGGCTCATATTGCTACCACTCATCTCACTCCCATAGGATGAAATGTGTTTCTTGTAGGGTTCAGAAAGCTAGAAAAGAGTCTCATGCTGCTGGTAAAAAGTCAAGATCATTTGAGACAGGTTAACACCTCTTCCCAGGGAAAGGGGCTGAATAGATGATTTATAGGGGTCTCCGGAGTGTAGAGAAAAGTGATCTGGATTGTCATAAAGCTGAAGAAAGAGATGAAAAATGATTTACTCTACATCCTAGTTGTGTATCTCTTTCTAGCTATCTGGAGAATGGCTATGCCTGGGCTTGTCTCAGCAATGGCCTTGCTAATAGTGTTCCCACAACTATATTGTAAAGTCATTCAGTTGATGAGTTCTGTGTTTCAAATGAACTCTGAATTAGTGTGGATAAAGATAATGAAAACTTTCACATGTGCATGTTTTGTCTGGTGTCCTTACTTTTGTAACCTCCTGTAAGACAGATATTTTTTTCAAATGCCTTTTATATTCTCTATGGAACTAATGAGTTACAGAGATTTTTCCAGGGCTAACAACCATTCTGAAATTCACTTGCTTCTACCAAGACTTTTAGAGGGTTACTGGGGTTCACGTGGGAGTAGGAAAAGCTGGGAAATGTGTTCTGACCTGGCAGCTATCAATGTAATAGGGTCTCTTCCATTGGTTATTAATATTATGGATGAATGATGAAAAGCTGATTATAATGGGGTACAGAGCATGGGTTCCCTGATAATAGGAGAACACCTCCACAATCCTGCCTTCAAGCAGGATTGGGGTGGGGAGGGGTGCCCACATAGCAGAAGGTACAGAGTTTGAGCACACATTATGTAACAAAAGGCAAGTTCATAGCTGTGCCTCCCTGAAGGGAAGTGGGTGGCTGCCCAGAGAGAATTGTGTGCATGACTCTAAGAACACTCAGGGACTTGTGACATAGCCAAGAGAGGCGGATGCCCACCCTGATGCCCCTGTGTCACTGGAAACTCTTGCTCCAACTGAAGATGGCAGCCAAAAGAGAGTAAAAGACACTGGGGAATTGAGAAAAATGATGGACACTAACACACCATAGAAAGAGCCACAAGGTCTGCAGTGAGAGAGGAGGTCTGCCAGGAGATCTGAAGATCAGTGAGTCTGCCACAAGGTCAGGAGGTCTGCATAGAAGTCTGCCTGGGGAAGACAGCAGCAGAGCTGGCAGTACTGTGGGAACCTGCCTAGCTACCCAGATTTGTGAGGGATGCCTGGAGCTGACCTGTGCTAGGAAATGCTGAGCTGCAGACCTCTGCTTTTCTGAAAGACAGTAGTCCTGAGTGGCATATTTTGAAACTGGCCTGGTTTGGCAAAGGGGGGAAGAACTATGTGTTTTGGGGTGTTTTTAAAGGGAGAAGGACTTAACAGCAGAAATTTGCTGTTATTTTTAAAATCTGTAAAATAAATGACGCCTTTCCTTTTTCACCAAACTCTTGCATTGGGAGTCATGCTTGTTGGTGGGCAGTCAAACCCCACAGCTGTTCCAGAACACTATTGGCTCATTCTGTAACTTGATGACTATTTTTATTTATTTATTTATTTATTTATTTATTTATTTATTTATACCATTTTGAGGATTCAGATTTGTATTTATTTTTCAAATTTATATTGGGTTTAGTGATTAGCAAATCTCAGGATAGTTGGGGTAGAGTTTTCAAGGACATTTGATAGAATTGATTTATTTTTCTTTAAAAAAATTTTTTTATTGTTGTTCAAGTACAGTTGTCTCCATTTTCTCCTCATTACTCCCCCACTCCAGCCATCCTCACTTCCCACCTTGATCCTATCTCCCTTTAGTTTTATCCATGTGTCCTTTATACATGTTCCTGAAAACCCTTCCCCCTTTTCCTTCCATTATCCCCTCCTACCTCTCCTCTGATTACTGTCAGTGTGTTCTTAATTTCAATGTCTCTGGTTATATTTTCCTCGCTTGTTTGTTTTGTTGATTAGGTTCTACTTATAGGTGAGATTATATGTATTTGTCTTTCATGGCCTGGCTTATTTCACTTAGAATAATGCTTTCCAGATCCATCCATGCTATTGCAAAGGGTAGGAGCTCCTTCTTTCTGCTGTGTAGAATTCCATTGTGTAAATGTACCATAGTTTTTTGATCCACTCATTGACTGATGGGCACTTAGGTTGCTTCCAGCAGTTGGCTATTGTGAATTGTGCTGTTATGAACATTGGGGTGCATAGGTTCTTTGTTTGCAGATGACATGGTAGTGTACATAGAAAATTCTATAGCTCCACCAAAAACCTACCTGACCTAATAAATGAATTTGGCGAAACAGTGGGATACAAAGTCAATATTCAGAAATTAAAGGCATTATTGTACAACAACAATGAAATATCAGAAACAGAAATCAGGAAAAAAAATCTCATTTGATATAGCAACAAGAAAAATAAAGTACCTAGGAATAAACCCAACCAAAGAGTTAAAAGATCTGTATTCAGAAAACTAACTATACAACACTGAAGAAAGGAATTAAGGAAGGCACAAACAAATGGAAGCATGTACCATGTTCATGGATTGGAAAAATTAACATCATCAAAATGTCCATACTACCCAAAGTAATTTATAAATTCAATGTAATCCCTATTAAAGAACCAATGACATATTTCATAGATATAGAATAAACATTTCAAAATTTTATATGGAACCATAAATGACCCCGAATAGCTGCAGCAATTTTGAGAAAGAACAAAGCAGGAGGGATCACAATACTTTGTATCAAACTGCATTACAAGTCCACTGTAATCAGAACAGCCTGGTACTGGCATAAGAATAGACCCATAGACCAATGGAACAGAATAGAGAGTCCAGAAATAAACCCAGATCTCTATGATTTATTTTTCTTGGTAAATGTTTCTTCAATGCAGAAAGTTTAATTCTGAAA
>VMDR010035348.1:0-10791 GCA_007922815.1 Macrotus californicus | reverse complement strand
TATTTTAATTTTTATAACAATTTTATGAAGTAGTTTTGGTTAGTGTTACCATTTCACAGATGAACTTATGTTGCTCAATGTGCCCATATTCATCCTCTCAAACCAATGTTCTTCTGAATCTAGAGCACGTGATCTCACTGGTAACAAATATAATCTGTTTCTCTGAACTGTCACTGCAATTGAATGTGGTGTCCTCTAACTCATTCCTCATGGGTAAGAATACTTTCTACATTTATTATGCAACTCACTTTACAAATATTGAAAGATCACTTAAAAACATCTGTTAAGTTGTGTCGACACATACCTTCTTCTGCTTTCTTCATCAAGTCATCAAGTAAGATTTTTTGATGTTCTTCACCATCATTAAAACTATATAATGCCCATTTCTTCAGCAAAGTTTCTCCTTCACCACAAATATCAATCTCCAATAGCCCAGGAAACCATTCTTCCATGAGAGAATCGATGTGGTCCACAACTTGGCCCAAAAGGATACAGCCTGCACAATCAATCCAAAGAGGAGCTCATCACTACCCTATCTGAACTTGATTCTGCCACAAAGCTAAATAAGAGAAACTATAAAGTTGAAAAGAAGTTTAATTCTTCAGTGGTACAATTCAGAGTTTTGAATTACTTTCCTTACCTTTTCTACAAGAAGGAACTGTAATTTTTAAGAAACTCTCTGGGTGATTATCTAAGACTTCGGATCCCACCAGACAATAAGCTTCAGGGGACCAATTCAAGTAGATGCCTTGCCGCCAGTACATTCTATTAGGGCGAAGTGCTCGTTCTGAAAGAAGTTTAAATGGACCCAGGTGAATCATTAATTATTAAGTACTCCATAAATTAAAGGGGAAAAAATCACTGCACATACCCCAAGAGACAGGAATAGAGATGTATTTGTTTTGAAAAAAAGCATTGGAATAATTATTGATAGTCTTCACCTATAGCTATTAAATCTGATGCTAAATATTTTATCCTTAATTTTGCAATAAAATAAACAAAATGTCCAGTAGACAACTAAGATAGATTTCAGATTCATGATATAAATTAGTTTAACACGCTGAATAGATGAAGAAAGAGAATCATAAATAATTCCCCATAACTTTTAAAAAGAAGTTGGTGGTCATGCTAACACCAAAACTTCCTGAATGTTTTAATGCAGTGTAACTACCTACATGCTGATTAATTGCAAGTAAGATATTGTTTATTTCAGAACAGGGTAACACCTGCATTATGAAGACACATTTTTATTCTTCACTTTTAAACCTCTCAGGGATTGTGCAGCAGAATGGAGCTATCACAGTCCCTACACTGAATGGTCCGAATGGTCAGGATGTTACACTTGTTGAATAAAACTCCTGACTTCGCAGTGGTCATTCCTAGTTTTTCTTCATCCATTTGTGTGTGCGAGAGTGTCTGTATGTGTGTGCTTAAACCAAGAATTCCTGCTAATCCACCTTCTAAACTTATTGCTTCTAATCTGCTTTGGCTTAGAAAGCAAGACATTCATACTTATCATAAATGGGTCTGAAATAGGAATGAAATGAAAAACTGAGGAATTTTCTTCTTGACAAACTGCGCACACTTATTTGAGCCCATGTCTTTATATTGGCTAACCTAAGGTCTGATGAGCCTACTTTCAGATTTGCAGGTGCCTTACAAGTAAGTGACATGTTAATTTTAATATGCTTTCCTCCTAACTTCTCTAAATATTGTCTTCATTAAATACATACCTCTTCCTGAAAGCATGTAAGGTGAAATTTCAAGTAATCGACTGATTAATCTTGACCAAAATCCCATTGGAAAATAAGGCATTTCATACAGTCGGATGATAACTTCAGAGTTCTCACAATGGGGAAGCTCTATTACAGGCCTGTGGTCAGACAAACTAAATGGGAAGGACAGCATCATTACAGAGCTTCAGGAACACCCACCCATGTTGACCAACATGCTTTCCTACCTGAAATTTATGAATTGAAGGTAAATATTCTAAGCAATTGCCCTTTTTTATAATATTCTTTTTCTATATGCTCTTTTTGCTTTAAAAATTCAACGGTTATTTAATCAATTCAAATGCATGCTCAGATGTAATAGAAGCATAAATTTTTTCAGTATTCTTATTTACACTAATAAATTAATTATTATAATTAGTTATACACAAATAAGTATCCAGCAAGGGATTATATAAAGTTTGAAAAGCCCTGGCTGGTGTGGCTCAGTGGATTGAGTGCTGGCCTGCGAACCAAAGGGTCATCGGTTTGATTCCCAGTCAGGTACATGCCTGGGTTGTGGGCCGCGTCCCCAGTAGGGGGGGCACCAGAGGCCACCACACGCTGATGTTTCTCTCCCTCTCTCTCTCCCTCTCGTCCTCTCTAAAAATAAATAAATAAAATATCTAAAATATAAATACTTTTTTAAAAACTTGAATAGGTTGCATGTCCTAGAAAAAAGTGTTTATCTATTTTTAAAATTGACCACCATCCATCAATCAATGCAACTTGCACTTTACAATGTCATATTACTTTATAACATTCCCCAGGTGCTTTTAAAGCAATAAGAAAACATTTTACAATACTGGGCTAGAATTTAGGCCTCCATTGTGTTGCCCCTCTCCTCTGATAATTCACTGCCATAAAATCTTTTAAGACTCTGGTAAAAATTCACTATCTGCACAGAACTTACCTACTATAATAACTCTCTCAGCACCACATAAGGAGACACACACACACACACACACACACAATAATCTCCACTATTTACCTTTCTTAATAAACCAAATAGTAATTATAGACATACAATAAGTCACTTTATTTTTAAAATGTCAAATGTAGTGTTTTCATTAAAAGTAAATATTATACTTCAGAAGAAAGTTTAGAATATGCAGAAATAATATTTAGTACATTAATCATAGATCAAACTTTAACAATTAAAATAATGTAATAGATAGTGTGTTTCCATAAGATAATAAATTATTTAAGTTTTTTATTTACCTGCTTGGAACCAACAAATATTCTTCTCCTATTGGCAAGGCAATCTGAAATTTTTCTAGAAGTTTAAAGTACTGGTGCATGTAGTTCTTTGGAAATCTCTTTTTCTTTGAAAGAAATTTTTCCACATCTCTACGTGAAATAATTCCTTTGGGATGCCTTGGGTAGCCTTCCACTTTCACTGTCAAAATCTGAAAACAATCAGAATAATTTTAACAAGCTCAAACATAACACAGGACCTAACTTCACTAACTAGCACTGATGTTACCTAGAATCCCAGTAGGGTATCCACTCTACTCAAAAAAAAAATTTTTTTACTCTTTTACAGATGTATTGGCAAATACGTTCTCCCATTGTGTGGGCTGTCTTTTCATTTTGCTGACGCTTTCCTGTGCTGTGTAAAAACTTTTAGTTTGATGTGGTCCCATTTGTTTATTTTTTTCTTTTGTTTTCCTTGCCTCAGGAGATGTATCACATAAAATATTGCCACAAACAATGTCAGAGATTTTATTGCTCATGTTTACTTCTAGAATTTTTATGGTTTCAGGTCTAATATTGAAGTCTTTAATCCATTTAGAATTTATTCTTGTGTGTGGCATAAGAAGGTGGTCTAGTTTCATTTTTCTGCATTTATCTGTCCAATTTTCTCAGCACCATTTATTGAAGGAACTATCTTTAGTTCATTTTATGTGCTTGCTTCCTCTGTCAAATATTAATTGGCTATAAAGGTGTGAGTTTATTTCTAGACTCTCTATTCTGTTGCATTGATCTCTACATCCATTTTTATGCCAGTACCATGCTGTCTTGATTACTATGGTCTTACAGTATAGTTTTATATTCAAAATTTATAGAGAACTTACAAAACTCAACACCAAAAAAAACAAACAATCCAATTTGAAAATGGGTGAAGGACCTGCATAGACACTTCTCCAAAGAAGACATATAGATGGCCCATAGATATATGAAGAGATGCTCAACCACTAATTATCAGAGAAATGCAAATTAAAACCACAATAAGATATCACCTCACACCTGTCCAAATGGCTATAATCAATAAATCAATGAGCAAGTGCTGGCAACAATGTAGAGAATGGGGAGTCCTTTTGCACTGTTGGTAGGAGTGCAGATTGTCACAACCACTGTGGAAAGCAGTATGGGAATATCTCAAAAAATTAAAAATGGAACTGCCTTTTGACCCAGCAATCTCACTTCTGGGAATAAATACAAAGAAACCCAAAGCACTAATTTGAAAGAACATAAGCATCCCAATGTTCACTGCACTGTTATTTACAATCACCAAAATATGGAACTGGCCCAAGTGTCTGTTAGTAAATGAGTGGATAAAACAACTATGAGACATGCACACATGGAATACTCCTTGGTCATAAAAAAGAAGAACATTGTACCCTTTGCCATGGACCTGGAGAACATTATGCTGAGTGAAATAAGGGAGTCAGAGAAAGACAAATACTATATGATTTCACTCATATGTGGAATCTAAGGAACAAACTGAACTAACAAGCAAAACAGACAGACTCACAGATAGAGAGCAGGATGATAGCTCTGGAGTTGGGGGAGGTTAGGGATTGGAGGGATGGAGCCAAAAAGGAAAAGGACTCATGGACATGGACAACAGTGTGGTGAATGTGGGGAGCTGGGGGATGGAATGGGGTCTAAAAGGGGGCTAAATGGTAATGAATAAAAACCACAATAAATTTTTTAAAAAAAATTATTAGACTTCTGGCCAAGATGGAGGCATAGATAGATACACTTTGCCTCCTCACACAACCAAAAGAAGGACAACAACAAATTTAAAAACAAAAATTAACCAGAACTGCCAGAAAATTGAACTGTATGGAAGTCTGACAACCAAGGAGTTAAAAAAGAAACATTCAATCAGACTGGTAGGAGGTGCGGAGACGGGCAGCCAGGGAGGAGAGGATGCAGGGCAAAGTGGAGGCTGGAGGACTTGGTGAGCAAGGCAGCAGCTGGTACACCAAGTGGTCCCACATCTGCATGTGTATAAACCAGGAGGAACAACTGGGGAGTGAGACAGACCTCACAAACCCAGGGTTCCAGCATGGGGAAATAAAACCTCAAAAATCTCTGGCTATAAAAACATGTGGGGGTTGAGGCAGCTGGAGAAACTGCTAGCCTCACAGGAGAGTTTGTTGGAGAGACCCACAGGGTCCAAGAATATACACAAACCCACCCACTCAGGAATCAGAAGGGCCCAATTTCCTTGTGGGTAGTGGGAGAAGTGACTGAAAGCTGACTGAGAGCCAAGCAAGCCACATTGTTCCCTCTTTGACCCCTCCTCCACATACAGTGCCACCACACAGCGATGTGAGTTGCCTGGCCCTGGCAAATACCTAAGGTTCTGCCACTTACAATATAACAGGCGTGCCAAGACAAAGAAATATGGCCCAAATGAAAGAAAAGATCAAAACTCAAAAAAAGAATTAAGTGATAAAGAGATAGCCGACCTATCAGATGCAGAGTTCAAAATATTAGTACTCAGGATGCTCACAGAAATGGTTGAGTATGGTCACAAAATAGAGGAAAAAGTAGAGGCTATGAAAAGTGAAATAAAACTATACAAGGAACCAACAGTGAAGGGAAGGAAACTGGAACTCAAATCAACAATTTGGACCAGAAGGAAGAAATAAACATTCAACTGGAACAGATTGAAGAAACAAGAATTCAAAAAAAATGAGGAGAAGTTTAGGAAACTCCAGGACAACTTTACATGTTCCAACTTCCAAATCATAGAAATGCCAGAAGGAGAAGAGGAAGAACAAGAAATTGAAAACTTATTTGAATAATGAAGGAGAAATTCCCCAATCTGGCAAAGGAAATAGACTTCCAGGAAGTCCAGGAAGCTCAGAGAGTCCCAAAGAAGTTGGACTCAAGAAGAAACACACCAAGGCACATCACAATTACATTACCCAAGATGAAAGATAAGGAGAGAATCTTAAAGCAGCAAGAGAAAAGGAGACAGTAACCTACAAAGGAATTCCCATCAGACTGTCAGCTGATTTCTCAAAAGAAACCTTGTAGGCAAGAAGGGGCTGGCAAGAAGTATTCCAAGTCATGAAAGGCAAGGACCTCCATCCAAAATTACTCTATCCAGCAAAGCTATCATTTAGAATGGAAGGGCAGATAAAGAAGTTCATCATCACCAAGCAAACTGTTAATACTCCATACTATTAATTCAATAATTCCCTTTCATATCTTTTACCGTTTGGTTGAAGGAGTTTTTGCAAACTTCTCCGTGCTTCGATGGAACCTTCTTTAATAAGTTTAGTGACCTAACAGCTTAGGGCATATAAAGGGAGGGTGGGCTCATTAAAGCATCTGCATCATGAAATTATTCCTGCCCTCGCTTCATTGATTCATGGAGGCTCCCTATTTATTTTTAATTAAAAAATCCCTATTTATTTTTCCTGATGAGTTACACTCCAGTTATTCTTTTTCTCACTTGATTATTTATAGCTTTCATTCTCAATAAACCTCAGTGAAAATAACATTTCACTATATCAGCATAAATAAAAATGATACTATTTATTTTTAAGTTAATAAGAAATTTAAATTATCATTATACTGACCTTTTAGATCTATCTTTCAAAATAACTTTGCACTGTTCAAATTCTTGACTTCATTTTAACATGTTTATAGTATAAATATTCTAATGAGAACTTTCATGGAGTTTCAAGTTCATTATTCGGCAGAATCTTCAGAGATTTTATTGTGATGGTGGAAATTGCCTTTTGCTGAAAGTCTGAGATTTTGATACAAACCACCCCCTTAATCCACTGAATAAGGCATGCCCCCTCTAATGGTATCCATATGCGTGCAACTTTACACATTCCCAGTCCACATGGAAAGGTATCACTTTTTGGTGCAACTTTAACCTTTTCTTGACTAGGAGTTTATTTTCTGGGAGTTTATATAGTGCTCCACCTAGGACAACAAACTCCTTCGGGTATATTTAAATTTCCTTTGCTGCAGAAAATGCATCTACCTAATATATTCTTTGTTTAGCTCCATACTAATACACTTTTCAAAACTACATAAATACATGTGTACAGTTTTAAGGATTGTTTTCATTTCCTGAAATAATAAGTGTTAATTACCAAATAGGTCAAATATGAAATTAGCTAACATTTACTGCTCACTTACACTGAACTACGGAGGCAATGTAAAGGTTAAAGTTTTTACTATTTTTAGTTTACAAATGGAAAAAAGGCTTAAAACATTAAGGAATGTCACAAAATAAGTATCATAAGAGATTTGAATGCAGGTCATAATGACTCCAGGGCTTGTGCTCTCGACCACCCCTGGCTCCATTATCATTTAAAAGAAGATGAGTGAAATCACACTTTCCATGTGCAGAAGGATAAAAATCTACCTAGCCATAGCTACCAAGTAGTAATAGCAACCACCTTACATTTAATTGACAATTAAAATAATGTTCCAACATGCTCTCAAGTTCTGTGTTATATAGGATTTAGACCCAAGTAAGTTCCCTTTTTACTTTGGATGGAATTTAAGAACTATCATTCAAGATTATGTGAGGGAATTTAATTACCCTTATGATTTAATTAGAAGAGAGACTTCTAATGTAAAAAGCTATAGTCATTTAAGGGATTCTGGGAGCCACATGCAAAACTATAAGTTATACTCATAAAGCAAATAATTGCCAGTGAATACACATGCTAGAGACAGCCTCCCTGAGCTCACCTCTGTTCATGATTAAACCCAGCTGGGGCGATTTTGCATTCCCAGTAATATGGGGCGATGTCTGAACCCATTGTTGTTTGTCGTAACTAGGAAGGTGCCACTAATATCTACAGAGGCCGAAGATGCGCCCATTATCTTATCATGTGAAACAAGGAATTATCTGGCCTTAAGAGTTAATGGTGCTGATGTGGAGAAACCTGAGCTAGTGTGTTCTCCTTGAACAATTTTCTGTAACAAACCTATATGGAGGGAATATTTTAGCCAATTAGTATAAACTCATTGGTAATTATCATGGGAATAAATAATTTCCCATGTGAAATATAAATGGAGAAAAGGCAGCCATTACTACTGCCATCCAAAGTTTTCAGAAATTATAAGCATTTAGAACTCAGACCATTCCGCCCAAGAGTCAAAACTCCCCACCACGTTGTAGAGACAGAGGTCTCCCAGGCTCAGCAACCCAATTTTCTCATACATATTTCCCCCAAGGATTTTCATGAAACTTCCCTTCAATTGACTGAGTCAATAACCAAACCAAAGCTATAACCAGGACCTAGAAAAGCACTGTGGAACACATTACAAATACGTCCTCAAAGGCATTAAAGATGTTAAAGTGAACTCTAAGATATCTTCCCTTCTTCCATGAAGCTCTTCTATAAACAGTTTTCTGCATGAAGTGTTCTACAGTTTTCTACATCTACAGGAGTTTCTCCCTTAACTGAAAATGAAGTCTATAATGACCAGTGCTATTTATTCTTCTCTTCCATCATCACCCCCTTATCACAAAAACACAAGACACCCACCTGTGCCATGACTTTACAAAGCCACTTGGGTTCCACAAAATATAAGTTACTTAACTGTAGGGCTGGGTCTTGAAAATGAAGAAGGACCCCTGTGGTAAAAAAAAGTCAAACAGTGACACATGAAATCTAGAATATACAAGTGTCAGGAGAGAAAGAGGATCTAGTCCGACCTCCCCATTTTACAGATGAGAAACCCTCAGCACAGCTACTGGCAGAGCGGGGACTATATCCAGCCACCCTAGTTCTCAAGCTCTAAAGTCCCCATGTGATAAAGAAGAATTGTTTGAATGGCAAACAACGATTATATATAAGCATATTTGAGACAATGCCCCACATTGCACAGCATACATTTTCAAATAATAGAAATTCATAATTTTCTTTATGGCTTTCTAAATATACAACACAAAAATACATTTATTTTCAAATACAGGTAAGAGACGGAATGTCCTGGGAAGCTATCAGTTTAAAAATGATAGGAAGAAGGAACAGATGATAATCCCCATGAAAATTATTTTTCATAATAGTAGAATCTAGGGATCAAAGCAGCTCCCCAGCCACTTACCCTGGGAACACAAGTCAACTCACACATTTCTAGGGAGGTTGTGCTGACCAGGTACATAATTAGCACCGAAGATGGGTTCAAAGTTGTTGTCTGTGCTATCGGGCTGACAATATGCAATGTAACAGAGCAAGATCTACCATTCACAGCTGAATCATCTGAGGCCACCACTGATTCTAGAAGTGCCCAGACAGATTATTCCAATAATAATTCTCTTTCACAGCTGACAAGCACCTCCTACCCACTACATTCATTTGATACCACGAGAGGATGTGCCTTATGCTCGGGGTTCCATGGCTCTTGGCTCATGAAGTCGACTTCTAGACCCCACACATTTTAACTCCTGCTCAGAGATGCTTTCCCCTGTTGCCCTTAGATGGTTTCCAACTCTTTTGTCTTATGACATAATACATGATTTAACATCAGTGCACCTGATGATTTTCCAAAAAGAAAATCAGCAGTGGCCTACTAAAGAATTCTGAAGCTATCCTGTTAAATATTGAATGTAAATTGTAGCAAGGTTCAGATGCATTTTTACAAATGACCACAGCCAAGTTTTGGAAAATTTTGAAACAAACACACAAACCTGATTCATTTAGGAAGTTCACGGCATGAGGAAGCTCATTTTCATCTAACTGCAGTTGATTTTCTTTCACGAGTTGTAATAACCGTTTCCGGTCAATTACAGGAAATTCAATTGGCACATTTCTACGCTCTGATAAAATGATTTTCTCAAGCTCCACATAGCAGTCTGGAATCAGCTGCCCAACAACAGGCTGATCTCGGATCTGTGTAATTAAAAATGACAAGCTGTAAAAAATCCACTTTATTCATATATTTGTCAGGTGGTTGGTAAATTCACTGCTAATAGTTTTAAAGAAAAGGTATATCATTCAGAAGTATATCTTTAGATAAAGATATCAAAATGTGATGTAAAATCATTGAAATTGTGAGGGATAAATAAAAGATATTAAAATAAATGGGGGGAGGGTTTTCAGGAACATCCATGAAGGACACATGGACAAAGCCAAAGGAGGGCAGGATCGAGGGTGGGAGGTGGGGACGGCTGGGGTGGCGGGGAGTGGTAGAGGGAAAATGGAGACAACTGTACTTGAACAACAATAAAAAAGTTTAAAAAACTGAAACCAAAAAAGAAAAGAAAGAAAGAAAATATGAACACAGAAGCCAATTTGGAAAGAACTATCAAATAAAATCACATAGAAACATTTCTCCAGCTATCCAGAAAATCCAGGGTCAAACCAAGGGAAAAATCACTGACCACAAACACAGGACTTAGCAGCTATGCCAGCATGAGTAACCAGTATCACAAGAACGTTTGAACCTTGCTTACTAGATGAAAATATCCACTCCTTCAAATAAAACATTAAATTCTGCACTTGTTGTTTGCAGAATGTTATCTTAGTGGAATGCACACATCAACCAGCCTGGAGACAGACATGGGATTTCCTCACCTAAGCTATGCTTTTTGGTGAAACCTTAAACTTGAGAAAATAAAAAATCATCTAAACACCCTGATATGAGAGGATGACTTTTGATCTGTTATTCTGAATTTAATCACCGCATACTATATATAAAATAAAACATTTTAAATTGTCTTAATATTATAGTTCCTACAATAAAAGTCATTTCCAAACTTTGTTTCTGGGAAATCTAATTTAAACAGAAATACAACTTTAAC
>VMDR010035347.1:0-10792 GCA_007922815.1 Macrotus californicus | reverse complement strand
AGGATTTCTAATGTAAAGTCTCAGTGTACCTCATCTCAGTGATCAGAATTGATTCAGTGTGTGAGTTCTAAGATGAGTATCAAATTAAACATTTGAAATATAGATCAATCTTTGGAAGAAACATTTTTTAAAATAAAAATAATTAGCCGGGAATATCCCACATGCATTCTGAATCCCCCAGTTTGCCCACGTAATTTTTCTCATTGTTCTGTAACACATGGGATTCTTTCTATGAATGACATCAGTCTGGAAATTCCCCATGGTTTTCTGAGATATAAATGGACAGCTCACTATGTATGACTGATTATATTATGACTCATACTTTCACTTCTTTTTTTTATACTATCGTTTTGAAAAAGTGAAAATGAAACTGTTTCATTGGTCAACAGGTCACAAGAGAGAGTAAAAAAGAAGGTGAGTATAATGTTTCACAAGACATGTCAGGATTGTACTTCAAAAATTTAAAAATATTTTTGAAAATATTATGACAACCATTTCTTAAGGAAGAAACAGTGTAGTTGTGGAAAACTGCTCTCGGAGAGGTAATCTGGGACTTAACATTTACTATTGTCAGAGTTCTGTTTTACCTAGAAACATTTCTTCCAGCATCTCTGTCCAAAAACTTGTTTTCTGTGTAGACCTCAGCCTTATATCTCTATAATTTGTTCCCTTAAATACTGCACTAGGGTAGAAAAACGATGATAGCTAAAGAGTTAGGAAGAAAGAAAGGAAGAGAAAAAGAAGGGAAGGAAGGGGATAAAAGGAGAAGGAAGGGGGAAAGGGTAGATGGATAGGAGGAAGGGAGGGGGGGAGGAAGGTATGATGGAAGGGCGGGCAGTGTGGAAGGTTCCCACCTGACTCCAGGTTTGAGAGCCCTTATTCATACTTGAGGTTTCCTCAGGGCAGGAGTCCCCCCTGCTTATTGTTGTGTTCCCTGGCATCTTTGTCAGTTCCTGGCACATAGCAATGTTCAACAAGTATTTGTTGAGTAAATGAACACAGTAGCTCACAAACAATTTCTGTACCTCATGATTTTCTGCAGAAAACCACAAGAAAAAAAATGGCTTCTGAGGTCTCAGGATTTTAGTAACCATAAAGTATCAAAAATCTAATGAATTTCTCATATAAGATCCTTAAAGTAGCATCACAAGGCATGAGAGCAAAGGCTAGATATCCCAATGCCTTGTGATTCTTTAACTTTACTTGTTAGAATGGGAATTTAACCAGAGATTATAAACCTTTTAAAGATTAACGGGGCTTAAAAAATCTTTTTATTAAGTATATATTTACCTTTCTGGGCTGCCTGTCACCAAATGACAGTTTCTACTAAAGAATTGTCTTGTGGGTCCAATATGTGTTTTCCTATAAATGAATCACCTCCTCACCCTCAAATCTCTCCTTCCCAGACTAAATTTCTTTTTCTACCTACACTGCTTGATGCTTGAGTTTCAAATTTACCAACTCCTTTAGCTTAATGCATTGAAGAATGATCCTATCTAAGAAAGGAAAGTACCCTCTGTTTGTAACCATCATCAACATCTTCAGATGGGGCAATCGCTCTTTGGATTTCTGAGACATTGAAACACACGAAGGAATGGTTGTGTAGAAAGTAAGGGGTAAAAAATGTCCAAAGGGCGGTACATTTGTGAGGACTGTTTAGTGGGAAATATAAAAGTTACTCCTTCCAAAAACTGCCAGGAGAGCCCCAAAACACCATTAAAAATATTAGAACATCGAATGTCAGTTACACCAAAAACCTAAGATGAAAATATCATTGAGAATGTGGCTGAGAATATTAATAAAGTCATTTGTATTTTAAGCCACTACATTTTCTGATAATCAGCAGTAGATTACAGAGCAGAATTGCTATAAAGATTAAATGGATATTAATGAAAAGAAAGTCAAACAGTGAGATTCTATTTGAAAACTGAAGGCAATTAACAGCAGAAATATGGAAATCAATTTACCGAAACAGAATAGCTAATAAGCCAATGAAGCTTGACTTGTAATCTGTTAAATATTTTTAAAAGAAATAATGTGTTAAGCAGAAAGGGAGTTGGTCAGCCTGGCACATGAGAGAAGAAAACAAAGAATCCATGAACTACACTTTGGCAGAGAATTTCAGAGAAATTTGTTCCCAAGATTTGTCCTCTTTGGTGCTGATTGTTGAAATTGCGGCATTAGTTATTCATTTCTTAATGTCAATGAACATCTTGTTTAAATCAATCCCTACTTACTCTGAATTCAAATTCACCAAATGCTATTTTGATTATAATTTGATTTCTGACATAACTCTACAAGGAAGGAATGCATTGGCCAGAGGATCCCTCGGCAGCTGTATCTTTCATCATAATTAATGGATTTCCGTCCCCCCACCCCCGGTTTGTATAGACATCTCCTCAATCCAGTTCGTGCAAGTTACATTCCAAGTTTGACCTATTCTGGGCACTGACAGTATTGATTATTCATGTAGACAAGGCAGACTTTGGGCTGCAATGGTTTTCCCAAGGCTGCTGCCACTTTGATGAGTGCCCCTGGCTTTCCTCCTTTTTGTGGGGACAGTGTGAAAGAGTACCTGGTGGAACGCACGGCATAGGCTGCGCCGCAAATGTTAGTTTCCATTCCAGTGTTCCCCCAGGAGTTGGTAGAAAGAAGAGAAAAAGGAAATAGTGTACTGAGAAGAAGAAAGCATGGAGGAAAAAGAGAGCAAAAGAGTTGGCTGAAGGAATTCTTCACTGACATACTAAGTTCTGATAGAAATTTCCCTCGTGATGGCATATTATACCTTGTCAAGTGTGATAGTTAATTTTATGTGTCAACTTACTTGGACCATGGAGTGCCCAGACATATGGCCAAATGTTGTTCTGGGTGTGTTTGTTAACATTTGAATTGGTAGACCTCGTAAAGCAGGTTGCCCTCCCCCACGTGGGTAGGCCTCATCCAATCAGTTGAAGGCCTGGATAGAACAAAAGGATGATCCACTTGCACAAGAGAATACTCCTTCTGTCTGGCTGCTTTTGAGCCCAGGCATCAGTTTTTTCTTGCTCTCAGACTCTAACTGAGTCATCGGCTCTTCCTGGGTCTCGAGCCTGCCAGTGTTTAGACTGGGTCTCCTGCTTGCCAACTGAAGGTCTTGCTTCTTGCCGGCCTTCACGATCACGTGAGCTATTCCTGTTCTCTGTCTATATACATCCTATTGGATTTGTTTCTTTGAGTGACCCTGAGTAGTAGTACATCAGGTGTTTTTAAGAAATGGAATTTGGCTAGACAATTTTACTTTTGCAAATGAATTAGGTCTTTAATGCATTCACTGGCAAGGGAAAAATATTTTCACTTAAATTAGATTTTCTGTGACTCCGAGTAAATGTGTTTTCCATTTTTTTTTTAATGAAGATGCATCCCTTTTCATGAGCACTTGTCAAATTTATCCCCAGTGGTGCAAAATTAAATACAGTAATTAATTTAAAATGTCATGTACTTTCATGTGAGAAATGTCTAGGGTACATTTCGCCTGGTTGGTTTTATTTGTGATGCCACCGCGTTTCCTTTAGCTTAACAGGCTATTCCCTCAAATCCCCCAAATCAAACCTGACTCTTCTTTTCAGTCAACCGCCCACTACAAAGTCAACAGCTCTACAACTTGCAAGTCCTGCCAAAATGCTTTTGAGGATAATTTATTACAGGAAGATATAAATCAACAAGGGGTTATACTCCATCCCAGCAACATAAGAGCATTCACTAATTTCATAAGCATTTATTGAGCACCTACCGATGTAGCAGACTGGAGAAACAAAGATAACACAGCAAACATAGACTTCTTCCTTAAAGAAGGAATATGGGAAAATAGATATGAAAGCTAAGAGGGAAAGGAAAGTGCCTGATGTTTAGTGAGCATCTCTGCTTTACCAGGCATGCTGTTGAGGGCTTTGCAGTGGATCTTCACAACCACATTCCAAGGTAGGTACTATCATTCATCATTTATGAGGATGCCTAGGCTCAGGGAGGTCCTCTGGTTAGGAGAATAGGAATTATGAAATTAGAGCTAACATTCACTAAGCAGCAGTGAGAGAGTAGTGTTCAAATTTGTCTCTTACAAAGCCAGAAACATATGAGTTACTCTTTCTCCCTCTCCTTTATTCTTCAAGTGCATCCCAACATTAAGACTTACCCGTTTTACTCCAGTTAATCCAAAGATACCGTTATTTCTCACCTGATCGTTGGGTTAGGTTCCTACATCCTTTCTGATCACCTTCTAATTTCTTTTCCACATAGTAGCCAGGCTGGATTTCTGAATTTCAAATCTCATTAATTATAACTCTTCTCAAAATATTACAGTTTCTCATGTTCATTGGATCAAGTTAAAAAATCATTGTCTTAGAAAACCAAAGACAAGCTTCCAGTTTCTGGACCCTGCCTACCACTCTATCCACATTGCACATCAAGTACACGGATCCCTCAGGCACACGGATCTTTTGTCATCACCTTGTTCTAATCATGGGCCTCTGGCCATAGGACCTGTCCCCTCTGCCTAATGTACCCCTCCCAATATTTTTGAACATTATCTCCTTCAGAGATTTTACCATAATTGGGATTTTTTCATGTGATCCTTCAATTATTGAGTGTGTCCCCTACTAGATTAGAAATGCCAACAATTCTGAAGGGGACTGTGTCTTTCTTTTTCCTCCTATTGTATCTCTGCCCTAGCAAAGTGCTGGCGCATGACAGAGCCTGACAAATGAAGGCATGGTCTCTATCAATGCCCACGTGCTCTGTCCCAGAGATACTTCCATTTCTCAATTTACGTGTGCAGTCAGAGGGGTTCAGTTGGGTTATTGACATGCCCCAAATTGCAGGACCAGTAGGTGGGAGAAGTCGGTGGCTTTACTTTTCCACACTGTATCTTAGACGTCTCTGTGCCTTAAGCTTTGGAGAGTAATGAGAACCACAAGACTGGGCCTATCTCTTCCCCCTCCCCCACTTTTTATTACTGGATTACATTGAACACCTGGACTTTCAGTGATTGTACTTATTTCTGAACATACATTTTTGTTTTGGAAAAATGAACTGACAAGCTTTTAATAAAATCTGATTAAGAAAAAATAACCATGGATGGTCCCATAACCAGAAACTTTAGTTATTTTTGATTCGGTGGATGATACTAATAAATAAAATTTTCTTTTCAGATGTGCTGCAAAAGAAGCTGAGGTGACAAGCAGGATGATTTAATTCAAGTACATACATACACTGACAAATTTGTACCATCTCTATTAGTAATAATCAGGATGAGTTGTCTGGTTATACTCTTTTTATTAAGTTGGGCCACATACAATGGCTGATAATTAATTATTTGAGATCACAAAACAGCATATTCATGTGGTTTAATTCCTGCTTAAGAGGTATTTCCCTATCTCTCCTCTGTGTCCTAGGAAACGTTTCATTTCTTTTTCTTGTTTTTTTTAATCCTCACCCAAAGATATGTTTATTGATTTGAGACAGAGAGAGAGACAGGGAGAGATGTGAGAGAGAAACATTGATTGGTTGCCTCTGATATGCTCCTGGACCAGGGATCAAATCCTCAATCTAGGTATGTGTCCTGACCGGAAATTGAACCTGTAACATTTTGGTCTATGGGATGGTGCTCCAATCAACGAACCAACCAGGGGAACCTTTCATTTCTCATCAGCTCACTGAGAAGAAGCCAATTTTGATTGACTTTGCTCACTAGAATGTTGATCTCCTTTCTTCCCCATTCCTATATGTGCATACATCTTCCATCTGGAAGCTGCAGACTAGTCAGAAGTAATCTGCTATTTGATCAAGAGGAAGAAAGCCTCATATAGTAAAAAGAATGGAGGAATTCATAAATTCCAAGAACCTAGTATATTTATAACTCTTCTTTAAGAGAAAATGGCCCAAAGCAAGATCTTCCTGCACGCTTTGCTGTGACTCATGGCGATTGCTCATGGTGAGTGAAAGCAGTGGGCACCATGGATTGGACCAGGGATCGGGAGGTAAACTCTATTAAAGAAAAGGAGATGTGAAATCATGTGGACCAAAATAGATGACCTTGGTTTCTGAATTTCCAGTTTCTACTGTGTCTCCAGGAGGCTCTGCTTTCCTTTATTTCTTATCTAGGAATATCCATGGAATTTTTCTGTTATAGCTTTCGAATCAAACTTTTTATGTGTGTTTATTAGGGAAAGCTCCTTTCCTCATCACCAAACAATCCCTGACCAAGATAAGAATGAGATGGGACGACTATGGGAGGTTTTTTGTTTTGTTTTTCTCTTCTTCTTTTATAAACTATAAAGACAGATATGATGAGTGGCTATTTAAAAAAAGAAATGTCCTTTCTCTGTGAAAGTTGGCTTCCAGAATAGAAATTTATTTCCTTTTGGCCAATTAGATTGTTTGAGAAAAGCCAGTAACCAAGGAGAAGAAGATACTGCTTCAGTGAAGTATGAATGCATCTTATTAGGCGATCAACACAAACACACAAGCAAACATTATTCATTTCCAATCCAGAGGCGTTAGGAAGTTGTTCAGTTGAATTTACCCTTTTCCAGGGAGGGATTACTCAGAGGGATTAATTGGAGCTCCTGTGGTTTATGGACAACCAAGAAGATTGCCACTGGCCACACTTCAAAACTTTCTTGTACAGTTATAAAATCAATTGGCTTAGACCTTAAGTACCATTCCTTATGAAAAGGGTTTGCCCCTATGAGCAAGTGGTTTTGAAAAAATTTTTGCCAAGGCATAGAAAACACATTGGAGAATATTACAAATGAATTTATTTTATTTATTTCACAAACCTTTTCACTGTCCTTCAGAGGGGGTTATTCAAGCAAAGATTGAGCTGAATTTAAAGGGCAAAGATTTGAAATCAGAAGAATCTTCTTTTCTTTCTTTCTGAATAGCAATTTTCAAAGCTCTCATATCTTGCTTTTTCTTATCTATGGATAAGAAAATCTAGGGTTGACCTACATTTCCTTTAGTAATGTCTGTTCAGTTAAACAGCAGATATCTTCATCTTTTTCATGTGTTATCTTTGATAACAGATGTCATTAGGGTACAGAGCCATTTTGGAACTTTTCTAAGGGTAAATGATGAGTGTGGAGATCATATCAAGATTCTATAAGAAAATATGTTGCTGGTTTAGAACCCCAAGGACAATATCTCTTAATCAGAGCAAAGACTGTATTTTAAAGATTATGTTTCTTATCCCTGGTAAGTAACATGTTGCATACAATGGGATGTAGGTTTCTTTTTTTTTTGGTGGTGGTTAGAGAGAGACTGAGCTAGAACAGAACTGGTTATTATGGGATAAAAGCACAAACCTTCATGAATGTATATTCCCCAAAGCTGATCTTGAGACTTTGTGTAGCCTCTCACCCAAGCCTGCAGTCATTCAGACATTCTAGAATCAACAAAGTGTAGTAATATTCTGAAGTCTCCGCTGGTTCTGACTGCTGGCTATTTCTTCAAGTCTTCCTTAAGCACTGCTATCAACAAGGGGCACTGGTAGCGAATGTCTATACTCTTCAAATATCTACTATGTACCAATTGCCATTTGGCCCAAATGGAGAAAATGATGTAATTTTATCATATTTCAGGTACTATGTCCAAGCCTCACTATGTACTATTATATTTTAATTTTTTAAAAAATCCTAAAAAGATATTATTGAATATATGTGTATTTTACAGATCCAGAAACTGAGGTTTGAAGAGGTGAACCTGACAGCCCCCATCCACACACACAATTATTAAGTAAGTAGGAGTTTCAGGATTCACATCTAAGCTTATTTGATTCTCAATCTGGTATTCTTAACTAATATAGTCTACTACGTCTAAGTACCATTTTTTTTGCCTTTAAGGAGCTGAAATTTTAGTCATACTGGTAAACTTGTTAGTAGTTGATCAAGTGGGTTATGGTGGAGGAAAGCATAGACACAGAGAGAATATGGGGGAGGCACCCAAACTTGACTGATGGGATGAGACATGGCATCCTGGAGGAGGAGACTGTGATGGATGAGTATGTGTCAGTCAACACTGATAAAAGAAAACCAAATTTGGGGCATTGGGGAGGGCATGTGCACATACTGGAAATGAAACTATTTTTGTGGAGTTGGGACAAGAATAGAAGTTGAGGAGTCTTCTTGGATGGGAGTAGAGAAGTGGGTGGTGACCTCATATGGGACAATTGTATAGCACCCTAAAGGATTGGATTTTATCCCTAAATCAATAGGAAGACCTCGAGGATTTCACGAGTAAGTGTAATGACGAGATTTGAATGTTAACAATTTCTCTTTGGAAGTTGTATGGAGGCTGGGTTTGAAGTGGCTGGAGGAAGAGAAACCAGGTTTTGCTGTTGAAAAGGAATTTGTGTCAGAAGAGATGAGCCCCCAAATATGGTAGTGACAATGTGAATGAAGAGGAAGGGAGGATTTGAGGAACTGTTGGAACTGAATTTACTAAACTTAGTGACAAGATTTTACATGTAAAGAGGAGATGCATAAAAAAGAAAAAAAATCTTGAGGATGATTGCCAGTTTTCTCTCTTGTCTGACTGTTTCATCACAGGAGTGGCTACTCAGGAGGAGCGAATTACCAGTAAAATAACAGGCTTAGAGTTGTACAAATGGATGGAGCTTAGCAGAAAAGTGTAAGCTGAAGATATGCTTCTGGGACTCATTGGCATAAAGATGGTAACTCAATTCGTTAGAGAGGATGAAACCTTTTAGTGACAGTGTGAAGAAGGAGGAAGAAGAGGCTGAGTAGAGAAGGCTCCGACATTTACAGGACGGGTGGATGAAAAGAAGCCTGTAAGAAGTAAAGAGGAGGAAAAACCAGGTAGGTGGAAAGTCATCCAGGGCTGACTAGTAGTCGATTAAACAAAGGCACACGAAAACTCTGAAAAGAATGGTAGGAAATAGCTTTAAGTCCTGCAGAGAAGTGAACAATTGAAATCGTGCTTTCATTTGAGCATCAGGATGATGACGGACATGCCTCTTCAGTTCAATGGCAGCCTTTGTTCCTCACTCTCCTAAGTGGGATAAGCTTAATGTGGTCAGATGGCCAGGGAGAGAGGGGTCAGCTTGGGCTTTGACTACCACTACAACGTCCACAAACAGCTGGCATGGCGGAAAAGGACTTCTTTCTCTCCTTCCCCCCTTTCCTATCTTGTTTGGCTTAGTTGTGCCTAGAGTACAATTATTCTGAACAAATCAACTTTTTTCCCTTTGGATCCTGATGTCTATTTACTACACTTGGAATTTATTTCCTTCCTTTTCATGCCAACTCTTTCAATACATACACTCATTACATGATCTGTTTTGTTGGTAAACTTTGAAATGGAATCTTAGCCTCCTGAAACTGCTTATTGGTGACCTATTTCTACTGAAAACCAATGGCCTTTTACAATCCTCAGCCTCCTGGGTTATTCAGCTGCATGTGTGTCTATTGAGAGCCTTCCTTGAAAAAAACCTTATCCTTCCTCTCTGTGTCACCACAACGTCCTCAGTCTTTGCCCCCCTGGGTCTTATTTTCTCCCACATTCGAGTCACTGGAGTTTCTCAAGGACTACTCGTCTTTTGCTTTCTCTCTCTTTTACACACTAGTTTCTCCATAGAGTTTTATGTACTCAGAGCTTTATCGTGAAGTAGACGATGAAAGCTATTACATCTACACCTGTGATCTGAGTTTTCAGCTTGCACTCAACCTCCATATTTCCCAACTACTAGAATCCTGCTACTTTCTCATTCTTCAACAGGTAAGCTCAACTTTTGTCCTTTTCTTGACCTTTGCTATTTTTTAACCAATAAAGACCTTTTTCCTTTCTAATATTTCTTTTAGATTATAACATCCAGATTAGTATCTGTCTTAAACTCTGTGAAAACACTGTTCTCCAATTGCTTATAGGCATTTTGAGGACAGCACTAAGATTGGTATTTCTTGTAGGAAACTTAAATACTTAAACACATTTTTTTTTGTTTTTTTACATTTTCTTTTTAATGAATTTATTAAGGTGACACTGGTTAATAAGAATCACATAGGTTTCAGGTGTACAATTCTATAATACATCATCTGTGCCAAGCCAAATCATCTTTCACAAAATCTCAGCTGGAAGTTCTTTAAAGATGCCAATGTCATGAAAAAAAAAGAAGCAGACTGAGATCCAGACACCTGGCACCTAAATGCAGCCGATCCTCCTGGTAGAGGGAGGGAAGAGGGAGAAGGGGATTCACCCTCTCTTTCTCTTTACCTCCTTGTCTGAGGGAAACTTAAATACTTGATAATCAATTACTGTGTCCACTTTCTAAAAATATTAGTGTTATAGATGAAAAATAAAACATAGGTAAACACCAGAGTAGAAATAGTTTTATACCCTAAAATAATGTAATACTTATTTAGGGATTTGTGCTTATTGTCCAGCTAAATTCATTTAACATTAAGAGACAATTAGAATATGAGATTGAAGTGTATTAAATATTAAGGGTCATTTAAAACAAACTACTAACCAAATGTTTTTTCCTCTTCTTTGTTAATTATTTGACTCTGGAACTTAATGTCACTAATATGTTTTCCCATAAGTGTGGTTAAGAAATAAGTAGAAAAATTTTTAATGGAACATTGCAATGGGATATTTAGCAAAGTTTTAGGACTCACAACTTGGAGAATGCAATTAATTATAATTACTTTCATTAAAATCCACTACAATCTGATTTGTGCTGTTAATTAAAAAAAATCTATGGGTGGAAAATTCTATGTTGAAGAAATATTTTGTTTTGTGTGGT